>VWRL01001598.1:0-25000 GCA_011833715.1 Carcinoscorpius rotundicauda | reverse complement strand
TATGTATATGTGGAAGTAAGCATCAGGCATATCAGTTCAGACTGTCTGTTTAGGGAAAACAAACAACAAGAAATAAAAGCTGGTCCACAGATTCTTCAGTACTTTGAAAATAAGGTCCTGATTCGCTTCTGACAGAAAATGGCAGAATATGGGTTTCCCTAAGAGAGGGAGAGAAACAGTGGAATATTGAGACAGATGAGAAGCATGGGAGTATAAGGAAGACTGGAGATGACTCCACTCAAGACTCCAGTGACTAAGATACACCTCCAAAACAAATTGGTGTAAAAAAGGAGTCATATGTAAATGTGCACATCTCTTGAAGATGAGAGGAATAAACACATCCATGTCAAAAGTGAATTCTGCCCAACAACACCAGAGCTAAGGAAAACACATGGGCTAATGTACACAACAATAGTGAATGGTCACTTTCATAAAATACCTCCGACAGGGGAATGACAGATAGCACCAGATAAAAAGTGTTTATCTTTAATCTCCCTCCTATGTTACCTCCCTATCATTCAAAGATGCAGTATCTAGATGTTAAACCTAAACTGGGATTAAAGAATCCAAAGAAGAATTTGAATCCCAGTGATATGCCAAAGCACGAACATGGTAAGATATCAGACAAGGGAAGGTACACAAAGCTTTTCAGGAAAAAGATGTAAGTAGTGTAACAAAAGATAGTTTATACAACTTAGAGGAAGAGAACAAAACATAAAAAATCTTGTCCATGTCTTTATCTTCTTGTCCAACATCCCTAGGGTCTTACAAAGACTGAGAGTCAGAAAAACCCACAAACCGCAAGAACAATTCCATATCTCTATAAATAAGTGTCAAAACTCCTCTGCAAACTTGTTCACTTGTGATCACAGCAACAAATGGTTTATCTGAGGTAGTGGCTGCAGATGAAGTCATAACAATAAAATACAAGTTCATAGCTAAATATGAAATGAGTGTATAACTCAAGATGAAAAATTTTAGTAAAAAAAATTTAACTCGCACACAATTGCTTTTAGCCTTCAGCTTGGCTATAATAAATTTTGCTGCTTCCTGTGCTTATGGAACTCCAGAAGAAGAACTGAACATTATGTACACAAGGACTGGCCGATCTGAGATGAAATTGAGCAAGGAAAACACAACATCATGCACAAACCACTTGTGAAAAGTAATAGAATTCTTTTACTGCCTTTGCATATTAAACTTGGTTTGTTTAAGCAATTTATGAAAGCCTTGGACAAGGAATCCTCCACATTTGCATATCTTGCAGAGAAGTTCCCGTCCCTGAGGCAAGCTAAAATTAAAGAAGGTATCTTCATAGGTCCCCAAATTCGAAAAATTATACTTGATGAAAACTTCATCACACATCTCAAGAGAAAAGAGAAGCTTGCCTTTGAGTCATTCAAGAAAGTTTGTGATAACTTCCTGGGGAACCATCGTTCAGAAGACTGTGTGCAAGTTGTGAATGATCTGCTGAGTCATTATCATGACATTGGATGTAACATGTCTCTAAAAGTTCATGTGCTCCACTCTCATTTTGATTTTTTTGCGGAAAATCTTGGTGATGTGAGTGATGAACATGGCGAGAGATTCCATCAGGATATTTCAGTGATGGAGCGACGATTTAAAGGAAAACGGAACCCTGGCATGTTGGCAGACTACTGCTGGGGTATAAAAAAAGAGGCTTAGAAAAACAAAAGTTGTTTAAACTGACAAGTGTGTGTTTTTAATTCATAACCAATAAATGTTTTGTTATACCAACTAAATTTTTGTTTCATTTTTTGTAACTTTCAGTATTTGCAATGTTGTGTTCAATACGCGATATTTTGCAGTATATTATAAAACATATGGTTCATGGTACAGGAAAACGGTGCCTAATCTGGAGGAATAAAGGTCAGATTCAGAATTAGGACAATTTTTTGACCCATAAACAAGTCTTACTTAACTTCTACTTTTTTTAACCTGAAATTTGTTGCACAGTGTAATTAGACTCTGGTCATCGTACAGGCTACTAATTAGGTCCACAACCCTACTTGTCTCGTGTGATTACGGAAAGTTACGTTTCAGTCATACGCATTATTTTGTTTTATACGTTTAACTGGCATATGCTGTTGAGTTATTTGAAATCTTATTACAGTTATTAAATTGATTAAAAAATTTACCTCCATCTTCACACACACAAGTATATTTGATTAATATACAAACGCTTCACAAAATATTTGTATATTTTGGGTAATAGTTGTATAAGTATGTGGCTAAGGCCTCGATGCTCTGACAGCTTGAGATGGCAAATCGTTAACTGATTGATAATCTATCATTGTCAATAGTGCTTGAGTATCTTCTTGATTTGTGAGAAACTGCGAGTTTTGTGTATTGTTAGGCCTATAATCTGTATGCAGTCCATTTTCTGTCGTTTATGTAAGAGTGAATGTACTGAGACACTAGAAACTCAACCACAGCCTGTGGAGAAATAAAATAATTAGAAAAACAACGAATGTGTGTGTTTTTGATAATATTTGCAAAAAAAAAAAAAAAAGTAAACTAAAAATTGAGGAAATATGTATATACATCGAAGAATTTCACGACACCCTCTTGATTTTGCAAAACTTTTATTTTACATGACAGAAAAATATTCCAGAATATAAATTTATTTAGTATTTCATAAATTGAGCAACGTTGATACAGAATTTTTAGTTGAAGGATTAGAAATATTTTAAATCCTTTTTCCGCATAATTTCTTTGCTATTTAATGACGCCTAAATAATGTTGTAATGTTGTTTGCACTTTACGGTTTTAACTTAGGATACTTTAAATGTTTCAATTATTCAAAGTATTAGGGTCAGATGTATTACAATTTCACTTCTAAATAGCAATAAAGGTCGTATCTGCTTGTTATCTTCATAGTATTTCATTTACAAATTTATTTTTTTATTTGCCTCCCAGTGGCTCAGCGGTATGTCTGCGGATTCACCCGCAAAAATCCGGGTTTCGATACCCGTAGTGGGCAGAGCACAGATAGCCCATCGTGTAGCTTTGTGCTTAGTTCAAAATAACAATTATTTTATTTATTTACAAATTTACAATTTCATTTACAAATAAGGAAATTCCCTTGTTCCAATGGCGACTACTTACTCAGAAGTGCCATTAGCCGAAAATAAATATTTAAACATGATTATTAAAGGTAGGAAGTAATTAGGATAAAACACGTGAATAAAAGAAGTGAATTACACTCAAAATATAAAAAAGCAACTGCAGACAGAAGCCTAGAACTCAATTGAAATTTAACTGAAAATGGGAAAGTCATATCTGGTTAGTTCAAAACTACTGTAATTACAATATTATTTAGGAATATAACGCCACATTTGGGTTTAAGTCCGAGTGTTGTTTATGTACAAAGCTAAACCATGAGCTAGCTATCCATGTTCTGTCTACCACGGGTATTGAAACCCTGATATTTAACATTGTAAGCTTCCAAACTTACCGCTGAACCACTGTATAAAAAAAGAGAGCTTTGTTCAAACATAAGAATCAATACAAAAACTTGAAAGTTATAATAAAGGAGGAATTAAATAAATATATAAAAACACTCTTTAAATTGTAATTAATATTTATTGCATTGTTTATTTGCTTTGACATAAAGTTATATTGTTTTATTTCGTTGTCTATCCGACTTCACGATACTTTCCCCTGGTGGCTCACCAGTGAATATGATGAGTACTTGTCACGCAAAAAATCAGGTTTCTATACCGGCGGTGGGCGTAGGATAGCTAATCCACTTTGTAGCTTTGTGCTGCAAATAAACAAGTAAACACTACGACACTTAATATATAACTTACTACCTGTATAGTGGATATCATAGAATATTGTCCTCAGATCGGATATCACAAATAGACAATGAAAAGCTCAAGAACTGAGTAAGCATCATTGAAGAAAAAAGAAGCCATTAAATAAAACATAATATCGTTGTTGTTATTGTGACATGTACTGTAAGGGAGCCACAAAAGGAGCTTTTAAAAACCATATGCACATATAACTCCTTCATTTCGAAACCTTTTCTTAAGAGCGGTTTCTTAGTTATGGATCTTCGATGAGTGTTTGTTAAAGATTTTTTTTTACTTTGAGACGCCCTCCAGTGGCACAGTGGTATGTCTGCGGACTCACACACTAAAAACCGGGTTTCGATATCCGTGGTGGGCAGAGCACAGATAGCCCATTATGCAGCTTTGTGCTTAATTCTAAACAAACAAACAAACAAAATTTGAGAATACAAGTAATTACATTAGGCCATTTGTGGATTTCCTTATTGAAGGCTATGGCCCACAGACACACAGGATTTTGTCTCAGTGATAGTTTGAAAAATGTTTCGGATTTGATATTGTAACCCAACCGTACTGGTAAGCTTTGACAAATTAATCCTTCAGCAATAAGCAGTTTATAGAATGAACAAGTGATTATTTATACACAAGACCTGTGATTGTATGTACTACAGACCACAGCAAAATAAGACTGCTGGTTGTACTTTAGACTACAGGTACACAAGACTAGTGATTGTACCAGAGACTGCAACTACACAAGACCAGTGATTGTACGACATATTACAGTTAAATAAGACTAGTGACTGTACTTCAGACTGTAGCTACACAAGACTAGGGGATGTACTACAGATTACAGCGGAACAAGACTACGGATTACACTACAAACCACAAGTATATAAAACAAGTGAATGTACAACACACCACAGCTACACAAGATTACTGATTGTACTATAATTCACAGCTGTGCAAGACTTGTGATTTTACAAGAGATAATTTTCGATTTCTTCCGCTTACTTTAATTAAGGTAAGTAAAACAGAACTATATTTGTAACCAAAACAGTAAAAGTTTATATGCTTGGTCATGCATGTTGATTATAAGACAGTTAAACGTGAATATAACTGACAGATGACGTATTAAATGAGCGAAACCTTCAATTAATATAAGTAATTCTAGCCTACAGAACTGCAATGAAAATATGGATTTTTATGATGCATCGCCTCTGTTGAAGTGGCTAGAACCATCCGTGACAAATTTAAATACAACAGAGGTTTTTAAGAATCGTTCTACACCAGTTTGAGAAAGTCACTTTTGAACGTCATTTCCTGGATCATGAGAACTGTCATTATACCACGTGATTTATCGGTCGTTTAAAGTGCTGTGCTTTTAATATTGCCCTAATAATGTCTACCATTGTTCATTAAATTACACGCTGAGGTATAGTGGAGATTTAGGGTTTTACTCTTTTACCAACATTTTATTTATTACATATCACTTATCATCAAGTAAATAATAGCAAATATTCATATACATACATATATGTTCGGTGATTGATTTGAATTTCCACAACTTCAAAGAAAAACAACATAAAACACCTAGAAAGACACATCATAGACAGTTGGTTCCACGAAGATTTCAACCTACGATTTTATGGTAACGGTTATCAATTCTGTTCGGGACGAGTAAGAGTAAACGTATTATCACTTATTGTATTTTGTTAAGTGTATTTCATGTTAATAAATACACGTTATAATTTAGTGGGCAATGGTATTTGAATGTTTTGTGTACCTGTCTTAATATAAAATATTTTTCACACATAAAGAATTAATTTATCCGTGTGTTTAATTCTTTTATTGGATTTAGCACAATACTGTGCGAGAGAATTATCACCACTAGTCAGTTTTTTATTTTGAATGATGGATTACAAAAAACATAGTTACTGAAAAGCAGGCAGAATCAGCTCTTGTCAGACAGAACAATTAGATATTTGTTTTATCCTAACAGGCTGCAAAACCTCCACCACTAAAAAAAGAAATAGCTCTAAGAAAACAAAGTGCCTTATAAATGGAATCACTAAATTGTGTATTTTGTATTTGTGAAAGCTTTCTGCGATGTACACTTTATAGAAGACACATTTTACTTTGATTTCATACATCATATGTGTTCTAAGAAGCAAAGAAACCGGAGTGTACCAAAACCAAGCAGTGTGTGAATACGTTTTGGACTATTCATGGTATATCACTAAGCCTAAGAATTACGATAAAATAATACATAAGTATAGCTAGATAAAGAATATTTTTCTCCTGTTGTCTTTGTGACGAATCTTGTTACATTTGATAGGTTCGTATTTTTTTCGTGTCATCTTGTCTCTGTTCTTGTTTAGTGTCTGTCTATACGAAATGTTATTTGTAAACATTGGTTAACATCAACAAACTGACATTGTAGATGGTATTAACATCAACAAACTGACATTGTAGATGGTGTTAACATCAACAAACTGACATTGTAGATGGTGTTAACATCAACAAACTGACATTGTAGATGGTGTTAACATCAACAAACTGACATTGTAGATGGTGTTAACATCAACAAACTGACATTGTAGATGGTGTTAACATTAACAAACTGACATTGTAGATGGAATTAACATCAACAAGCTGACATTGTAGATGGAATTAACATCAACAAACTGACATTGTAGATGGTATTAACATCAACAAACTGACATTGTAGATGGTGTTAACATCAAAAAACTAACATTGTAGATGGTATTAACATCAACAAACTGACATTGTAGATGGTGTTAACATCAACAAACTGACATTGTAGATGGTGTTAACATCAACAAACTGACATTGTAGATGGTGTTAACATCAACAAACTGACATTGTAGATGGTGTTCTCCTCGGCGGTCATGCTCCACTTCTTCTGTTTTTCTTCTTAACGATGGCCTTGGAGGAATAGTTTTCATGAGATTAGATTATTTTGTTTAATGTTAAGTGATTGGTTGTTTGAAACTAAGCACAAAGATAAACAGTGGACTATCTGTGCTGTGCTCACCACAGGTATCGAAAGCCGGTTTCTTGTAGTGCGAAATCTCAGACATACTGCTGCGCCACTCAGTGATTTTTTTATTTTTTAAAATAACCGTGTCATCATCACTCACCGACAACTTTTGGGCTACTTTTTTACCAACGCATAGTGGGATTAAACGTCACATTATAACGCTCACAAGGCTGAAAGCTGTTTAGTAAAACGTGGATTCGAACCTGCGAATTATTAATCGACTGCCTTAACCACCCAGCTATGCCGGGCCTCGCAAAGAAAGAGAAATTAACATACATGATAACCTACAAACGTAAAATTCTGGATTTATTCACGTTCTGAGTACAAAGGTCTGTGAAAGTTTAATACGACAAGCTAGCTCTTGTACGTAAATATGTATAACGTTCTTTAGCAGTGGTTCTCAAACTTTTCAGACTTGTAAACCTTTTGTTCAGACTTCCTTCTTTTTAAAGTAGAAATGCAGGCGTAATTTTAAAAAACGGCTGGAAGTAACAATTAATATTATCAACATTTACTTGTTGATGGGAAAGGTGTGATTATTTGTCTGGGAGAAATAAAAATATATTTTGCGATTCATGTTAAATTGAAAGAAATAAATCACTGGTGAACCTTCACAAGAAGTCGACGAATCTAAAAGCGTAAAAAAGTATTATTTGTATTTACGCGGGTAGCTCACAATTTTTACAGTGATGTTTTTGTGTACCGCAGACATTAGCTCCACCTACCAGCAGTTGTAGTGATATCACAGTTAGAGAATTACTCTTTGTTGATTGATATTTCTCTTCATTGAGCTACAAATTATGAAGAAATGCAATTTTCTCAAAGCTTGAATTACAGGTGAACCTGGCGTAGAGGTTTTATTTAGTGAAAATAAGCATTATTCAAATTTGAATTTAAAATGATTTTTAAAATGTGAAAGGTATTGAAAAAAGCATTCTAATGTAAATGTAGGTGTTATTAACCAACTGCAGTCATCGCGAGACATATTTTCATGTGTTGACTGTCCTTGAAACTGTTAATTTAGTATTAAGTTACTTGTTTATAAATTTCTGTTTTCAACATGTTTATCTGTCATCTTAATTTTAAGATAAGAAATATTTTAAAACTTATCAAACAAAGAAAAAATTTAATGGAACCAAAGGGTTATAGTTTATTGCGGTTTGAAGTTACCAAACAATGAGAGATTGGATAATATGTAGTATTCTGTTTTGGACATATATTATTATGTAAAAAAACGGGTAACTTAATGATACAAGTTGTTATATTTTTTACGTTTTTAAGTTATAATTTTGTTTTTTAATTTCGTGCAAAGCTACAGTAGGGCTATCTGCGCTAGCTGTCCCTAGCAGCGTAAGACTAGGGGGAAGGCAACTAATCATCACCTCCCACCAACTCTTGGGCTACTCTTTTACTAACGAATAATGAAATTGACTGTCATATTGTAACGCTCACGCGGCTGAAAAGGTGAGCATGTTGGGTTCGACGGGGATTCGAACTCGCGACCCTCAAACTACGAGTCGACCTCGTTAACTACCTGAACAATGTTAAGTGTTATGTGTTTATACAGTAGTGTGTTATCAGTGACCTTAAAACCATTTTAATTCACTTTAACCACAATTTTACAATTAAACCAAAATGACAAAAATGTTTATCGCCACTTTAAGAGTAAAAACAAAATTCTGATAAACGGTAGAAAATTGACGTTTAGCACGTAACATTTCAATGTGAAATCCAAGTTTCGTCTAAAACAGTAGAAAAGAAAACATTTACTGATTTACATCACCAACGTTGTAACTTATCTTTATTTTTTCCAGTTGACGTTTTGTCCCTGAAACGGTGGGATGTTTCTCATGCTTGAAAGATCGTTAAAAGTTTTACAGAAGTAAAAATGATGTCCATATGGTTGTGATTTATTCGTACTCGTATGGTTGAAGTATCGTTCAAGGAACATCAAGTCAACTTACACTGAGGGAACAGAGTATTAACATTCTATCTTATTATTGATTTCAGTTTTCAACCGACTAGAACGCTGTGCTCCATAATGTTGGCCAGATTATTGTACTGCATAAAATTAATTGATTAAATCTAACAGATTTAAATGATTTTGCTGAGCATAGCGCATCATTTTCAAATGAGAATGATAACCTAAATATTTCAAATGATTGACCAAATCTACTTCCTTAATATACCGAATCTAATGCTGATGTTGTAAATGGTTGTTTGGGCAGAAAATAAAGGATTTATGTTTTAATTAAATAAATAAAGATTTGTTTTTTGTTTGTTTTTGAATTTCACGCAAAGCTACACGAGGACTACCTGCACTAGCCGTCCCTAATTTAACAGTGTAAGACCAGAGGGAAGGCAGCTATTCTTCAGCACGCACTATCAACTCTTGGGCTATTCTTTTACCAACGAATAGTGGGATTAACTGTCACATTATAACGTCTCCAAGGCATTAATAAAGGACTTGTGTTCTAATGGAATAAATATTGCGCAGAATTATTTATGAGCCACATTACTGGCTTTTTGTAAAAATTAAATAAAGTTTTAAATTATTATTTGCTCACATGTTTAAGTTAACACCACATTACACGTCTTTTACAACTTTTGTTTTTTTCTTTACTGAAACATCGAAATTATGCTAACGTAATTTGAAAGTTTTATATTGTTTTGTATATCTGCCTGTAGTTGTATAAAGAGCTATAAATATGCGCAAAACTGTCTATAATTTTGGGCTGATAAATTAGAGGGGAGGTGGCAAGTTTTTCAACACCACCTACCGCCAAATAGTGAGACATAAGCGTCACTTATATTGCGTATATACGTAAGCTTCTTACCTCTTATTCCGGTAGCCCCCCAGTGGCTCAGCGGTATGTCTGCGGACTTACACGCTAAAATCCGGGTTTCGATACCCGTGGTGGGCAGAGCACAGATAGCCCATTGTGTAGCTTTGTGCTTAATTCAAAAACAACAACAACAACTTATTCCGGTATGCTAACTATTAAACCACGTTCCATTTATTTTCAAAAAGTAGAGAAAAAAAGTGTATGTTTGAGAGCGAGAGAGTCAAACGTGCCCAGTTTGCTGTGATCAAAAAACACCTCTGAAATAAGGTGTGAAAAATAGCTGAGACAAAACGTTTTTAGTAAAAGTACAATAAAGGTCCCCACTAAACAATCATTCAAAGACAAACAGGCCAGTTACATCTAAAATAACTTAACGCAACGAATCTAATTTATATTTAGAGTTTCAATAAAAAAAAACGCTTGATTCTTGTCATGAGGAAAACATCAGTGAAGAAGAAAAATAATATGTAAAGGGTAATGGAAAGAAACTTGTTAAATGTTGGAGAGAAATATTATTCAAACTGTAGAAATATATATACATACAAACTCAGGAGAATAATATACAGTTCTATGGACAATTCGTTTGTAAATCTACCATTCCCAAATATGAAAAGCTCAGTGTGATAAACTGATCAACGACTGTTGAAAGCGAGTGTCACGTGAACACCACGTGAAAAGTGAAAATTGACAAACGGTCGCCTGTATAATTATAATCGCATACGGGAAACCTCACGTGATAGCCAATAAATATAATGAACGGTATTATTTGTATTGCTTTAAAACACTATAGAGGAAAATTAGTGAGTAAATGAATTTGTTGTTTGTTTTTGCTTTGTTTTACTTATAATATCGAATTTGGTGAGTCTTATTATTGAATCTCAGATAATATACAGTGCAATTTTTTAAACATTTATTATTTATAATAAAGTATTATGTATAAAACGTACGAACGTATTCCATTGGTCTGTAACAAGGCCATTAAATCTATAAGATATGCCGTGAACAAAAGAAAGACGAAATCAAACGTTTATAATTTAAACGTATTCGCAATATCTTAATATGGTAGTAATTCAATAGGACACGCTGTTCAGTTAACAAAGTGATATAATTTACGTCGAGTGTGAGTGTCTTCCTTATAGCAAAGCCATATCAGGCTACCTGCTGAGTCCACCGAGAGGGATCGAACTCCTAATTTTAGAGTTGTAAGTCCGTAGACTTACCGCGAATAATTAAACCAATGTGAAAAAGCGAAATAAACTATGAAAACTTCATATTTCAAAACTCAACTTTTAACAGCCGATTTAACTGGCGAGATATGATTTTGATAAAAGCGTAAGAACAAATTGATATTATTTTATTTTATATTATATAATATTATGAACTAAAAAAATAAAGAGATTAAGAGGATAAAACTACAATAATTAGAACTTTTACTTTTCCCACGGTCCAACATCACCAAGTGTGTTACGGTGTTCGACTCATAATCTGAGGGTCACGAGTTCGAATCCCTGTCGCATCAAACATACTCGCCCTTTCAGCCATGAGGGCGTTATCATGTGACAGTCAATGCCACTATTCGTTGGTAAAAAAGTAGTCCAAGAGTCGGAGGTGGGTGGTAATGACCAGCTGCCTTCTCTCTTGTCTTACACTGCAAAATTAGGGACGGCTAGCGCAGATAGCCCTCGAGTAGCTTTGTGCAAAATTCCAAAAAACAAACTTTTTTAGCTTGAAACAGCTACAGGTCTATCGGTGAACTAAACAAACACAGTATAAAGTAAATACCAGATCCTTATTTATTGATTCATTTGTTTAGATTTTTGGCCCGGCATGGCCAAGCGTGTTAAAAGGTTCGTCTTGTAATCTGAGGGTCGCGGGTTCAAATCCCGATCGCACAAAGCAAACTCGTCATTTCAGGTGTGGGGGCGTTATAATGTTACAGTCAATCCCATTATACGTTGGTAAAAGAGTAGCTCAAGAATTTGAATGCATGGGTTGAAAGATTAAGAAAATGACGCACTTTTTTTCTGTTGTTGTTATTATTCAAATTAAAGCAATCGATTTGAATAACCTGAATTGTAATATCTTTTCATTTACAAGTAAAGATGCCAGATAAAATCTTGGTTTGCAGTAAAAATAAAAATACTGAATTAGTCTTACAGTTTTTGTACGCTTAAAATTTATTTGCGATAGGAGCTTACCTCTGCTAACAGGTTTAGCAGCCCCCAGTAGCTCAGCGGTATGTCTGCGGACTTTCAACGCTAAAAACCGGGTTTAGATAACCATGGAGGGCAGAGCATAGATAGCCCATTTTGTAGCTTTGTGCTTAATTGAAAACAACAACAACAAGTTCAACAATTCTTGTCCAGTTATGCCCTCTGTATGCAGAATTTTTCTTTTGTTTCTTCCTATTGGAATCAAATTTTTCCTATATTTCTCTCATGCATATCAATTCTCCATCATTGGAAGTGTGAAATACTCATGTGACTTTCTCTATAAACGTCAATCGAACCATCACTTCAATGTCTGATAAAAGACGTAAGCACGGGAGAAATATGGAGAGGAAGTGTGAAAAGTGTGAAAGGGGGAGAGTACCTATTGGAAATGTATTTTATGTAAAGAAAAATTATAACCTCCGATACGATACCTCATTCCTCTCATAAGATTAACTTGAATCTCACTTTATTTACGTGGAGGGACCAGTACAAGAAAGTGAAAATATCGCATAAAATCATCCGAAGGATAACACTGAAAATGAGAGAGCTAGATCCAAAGATCTGATAAGGGAGGCTGCATTATTTCTGAACAGGTATACTCTTTCACATCGATGAAATTTACGTAGAATCGGCAAATTTATCAACTGAAAGCAACCTTTTGGAACATCCCTCTTAAGCAAAGCCATAGAAGTTAAAGTGAATCGACGTGGCTGTACAGTACGGATTTCTGATTGAGGATTATCTGGTTAGGCTCCACTCACCACAGGAGGGTATCCCTCAAAATAAATAATGACGTCAGAACACCTGAAATCAAAATAATTTATGAATATGACTCACCCAGTCAGTCCTACTAAAATTTGATAAATTGCTACAAAATAGAAGACGAAAACCCGACAAAGAAGAAACTACGATATGTAGTTAATATGTAAATAATGGGAGATGAACGGTTTAGGTGTAGTTTGCATGAACTACTGTATAATTTACTTCAATGGCCGACAAAGGCGAGTTGCGAGGGAAAAGTTAAGGTCTTGAATCTGATGAGAAGACACCTTGAACAATTTCCAGTGGGAAGAAAGCGAGGAACAGACAGCTAAATTAAATGTTGAACCCAAATGATGAGAATGGAAGGTAATAAATAATGAACAGGAAAAGAATGCCAAGGGATAAAGAAACGGAAATGTGTACCATGGAAAGAATTCATGTAGCAATAAGACATAAAGTATATCTGGATCAGGATAAGGATAGAGATAAGAAACAGCAAATACGAGAACTTACCCACTGCTTTGGGAGCAAGAAATGATCCACATAAAGAAGATAGGTATGGTGACTAATCAGTGGTAAACAACTCAAATCTTCAATGTCCACAGGCTAAGACGAGAAGAAAATATTTTTAAAATAATGGTGAAACGTGAAACACAACAAAGTAGGATCAAATGTAAGGGAATGGAAAACCATGAAGTCTGGAAAGCGAAAAACAAATGGTACAGAATAAGGCAGCTCGAAAACCTTAGATCAAAGAGACTGTAAAGACTTTTGGTTGAAAAGCCATGTGCGAAATTCAGACACAGTAGGTCAGACAGTGGGGAATCGGACCAAATGTGGAACACTTTCCACTTGTGCTGATACATTAAAGAAAGATGCAGGGAATGAACCAAAAGGAGAGCAACTCACGAACAGTAAACTGACCTCTTTATCAAAGATTGAATAAAATCCAGGTGTGAAGATAAATAACATGAACGGCGAAAGGTAGAACCAGTGACCAAGGCTGATGAAGAATGGAGGAAGAGAAGGGAAAAAGTGCTGGTGAGAAAAGCTGCAGTAGGGGTAATCGTGCAAACCACAATCGAGCTGACCAATAGGGATGAGTTTAAAACACTCGGAATGAGTGGTATAGATGGAAGAGATCGCTCAACTAAGTAATCGAATAGAAGGATAAACATAAATGACCAATCGTGGGACCAATCTTGTCTGACGGAATTGAGAGCCCAAGCCGAAGGATTAGGTACCTGGTACCATAAAAGGAGTAATTTGTGATGGAGATTTGTGGAAAATGTGGAAAACCACAAAGATTGCAAAGTTGTTGAAACCATTCAAATTTTTATCTAAGTTTATTAAATTTTCACGTCTTAAAAATCGTTCAATTTGGCTAGTGATCTCCTACGAAGACAATGGTATTGACAAAACTACGGTGGCAAGTCTGAGGGCTTATAACACTGAAAACTGGATTTCGATAATCGCAGTGATTATAGCCCAAATAGCCTGTTATGAAACTCTGTGCGCGATAGCGGAGTGATGAAAGTGAATTAATTATATATACATACATAAATATCATAACCGCATTAAGACCTTCATGGGCCCTAAGCACTGAAAATATTATGGTACCCCATGTATATAGGCCCGGCATGGCCAGGTGGGTTAGGGCGTTCTACTTGTAGTCTGAGGGTCGCGGAATCGAATCCCCGTTGCACCAAACATTCTCGCCCGTTCAGCCGTGAGGGCGTTATAATGTGACGGTCAATTCCACTATTCGTTAGTAAAAGAGTAGCCCAAGAGTTGGCGATGGGCGGTGATGACTAGCTGTCTTCCCTCTAGTCTTACACTGCTAAATTAAGGACGGCTATCGCAGTTAGCTCTTTTGTAGCTTTGCGCAAAATTCAAAACAAAATAAAGCAGATATAATTTAAAACAAACACAATAATAAACTTAAAAAAAATTATCTTTGAAAACGAAACAAATTTAGATGCTGAAATTAAAATAGCTTTTTCTAGATTTTATAACTGCAAAACTCTAGATCATTTCAGCAAAGAACGTCTGTGGTGAAGTGAAGATAAGTGATAAATAGTGTTTAAAATTCAAATTATTTTTGAATTTCGCGCAAAGCTTCATGAGGGCTATTTGCGCTAGCCGTCCTTAATTTAGCACGTTTTCTGTGGAATATCAAATTCTCACCAAAAATTTTCCTTTTTTTCTTTGGTGTTCCTTCTTTGTTGGTACCCTAAGCACGTGCATTGTCTGAATGTAAAAATGTATCATTGTTAACCCGAAGATGACTTAAGAAGGTCGAAACGTTGTTTCTGCTTTATTGGTAAAAGGGTTAATACCCATACCAGCCATCCCGAGATAGATTTTTACTTCAAGTGAGTGTCTCGTCATCACGAATATGATGAGTCTGTTTATTTGGTAATCCAGCACTGACAAACATACATATATATTTATTTGTATGATTATATTACACTAAGGGAACTTGTAGAATTTCGATGAAATATATGGGGTTGTGGTATCTCAGTCAAGGTCTAGAAATAGAAGCTTGGAAACCGTGATAAAAAAACAAAACAAAATCGGCCAAACTAAGTGAAACCCTGTTGACAGACATCCGACTTTTTAAATTAAACTTTTTAAACTGTTTCTTAAATCATGTTTAAATAATTATAGCTCTTGTCTTAATCGATGGTTCCATAGTTGTTTGTGCTTGTCTTAAATGTACTTTATGTAGAAATCTGGATCACAAAATCCTTGTTCCCTATTTGGAAAGAATCAAATGTTACAAGAAGGATTACTTTGGATGTTAGATTGTTTTATTTGTTTGTAGGTAAGTACAAAGCAACAGAATGCGCTATCTGTTTTCTGCCAGCCATGGGTTTCGAAACCCGGTTTCCAGCGTTATAAGTTCGCGGACATGCCGCTGTGTCACGTAGAGACGTGATAAATGATAAACTATATTGTTGTCGTATTAGTTTATTATTAAAAATGGGTGTGGTTTGGTTTGTTTTCAATTTCGCACAAAGCTACACGATGGCCATCTTCGCTAGCCGTCCCTAGTTTAGCACCTTTTGACTTGAGGGAAGGCAGCTAGTCATCACGGCTGAAAGGGCAAGCAAGTTTGGTGTGGTGAGATTCAAACCTGCGACCCTCGAATTACGAGTTGAGTGCCTTAACCACCTAGCCATGCCGAGCCATTGAAAATGGGAACAAAAGCTTTTGGGCAGTTTGTAATTTGATTTTTTTTAATCAAGTTTGTTTGTTGGTAAGCTCAAAGTTACACAACACGTTATTTATGCTTTGATGTTATAATTTGGTGGTCCACTGGGGTGGGGTGGGGGTGGAGGCTTTTATTTATATCGTTTCGAATAACTTCGTGTGAAAATGAACCCTTGTGACAATAAATGTTTCTTTAAAGGCCTTTTGTTATTTCTAGTGGTCACATGTCCAAGTCGTTTTATAACTATTTTAGTTGTTGTTGTTTTAAATAAAGCACAAAACTACACAACGGGCTATCTATGCTCTGCCCACCGCGGGTATCGAAACCCGGTATTTAGCGTTGGAAGTCCGCAGACATACCACTGAACCACATTTTAGTTCTTATGATTTATATTTCATTCGTTTATTTGTTTAAAGGCAAGAAAAGTATTGTATGCTCCTAACATATGATCTCAGTTATTCCAAAGTTAGTTATTTAAATTTATGCTGTTTTTTTTTTTAACTTTTGGATGGAAAGGTTTAATCTAATTCTACCTCAATTACATTGGGAAATAAACAGAATTATTTTTGTAATGTGTATAAGTAACTTTATTTACAACTGGTTTTTCTATATGCTTAACATGTTCACACTTCTTTTTATATATCTATATTTGTGCGTGTGTGTGTATTTTATTATAACAAAGCCACATCGGGTTATCTGCTGAGTCCACGGAGGGGAATAAAACCCCTGATTGTAGCGTTGTAAATCCGCAGACTCACTGCTGTACCAGCAGGGGACTATCTATATTTTACATTGTTAATACTTCAAAATTTTATCACGTTACACTTGGTTTTTAATGTTTCGTCACAAACATACTATATGCATTTAAATGTATTAAATTATCATCCCTTGTAATTTATTCTTTCCATTTACGAAGAAACAAAAATTGAGGTTTGTAACTAACAGCCAAAAATCGATTTAATCTATTACTAATAAGTTGTATCTGATTTTCTGCCTAAAGTTTTTGCCAAAACAATCTTAATATTGAATTTATAAATTCTGAGACATTTCCTCGTACTTTGTACCGAACCTATCAATACAACTTAGGAAATGTGTTATACTTTTCAAATTTCTCTCATTAAATGTCTTTGGCGAACAGAATCATGACATTTTAAGACAAATCACAACATGTGCTTAATATATGGTGACAGTTAAATAATATTAAACGTTTCTGGCAATCCTTTAAACACATTAAGATATATGTAATACTGGTATAAATCATAACATTACCAAGATGTGTAATATAAATAGAACGAGCTCCATCGACACAAACAATGCTATTCACATACAGAGTAAATTATAACAATTCCAAAGTTCATTCCATAATTTTAATGGAATCCCTTAACTTTTTGCTGGACTTTCTAACCACACATCTATTAATTAAATACTGGTATCATCCCCATAACTATATAAATGATTAATTAAGATATGATATTACGAGTTATGGTGTGAAGCGGTTTTGTTGAATCTATCAAACATACGTTACCAACATTCCAACGGTTTTATTTATTTTTAATCTTACAGGATAAGTTTGAAATGTTATATCTAGAAACAATGTTTCAACAACAATCCCACGGCCTTATTTATTATTGTAATCTCACCTGCTAAGTGTATTATTAGTTTGTTATTATATTTTGAAGTAAATCACAGTGGAGTATTTCAACATATATATAATCTTTATGAAACATTCATTATCCAGTTTTCCATGTTTGTTGTTTCTGTATTTACTTTTATAAATTGGTCTGATTTCAATCAATCGTATTGTTGCAAACTTATTAATGTCCTTGATCTGCTTACTTAACTCTGTTATAAAGTCCTTGGTTATGTTGTAACCTGTTCTACGGCCTCTTTTTTTTGGTCAATTTTTTTTTGTTTAGATCTTATTTCACCGATCACTGGATTGGTGTCAGAGCTTCATTCTACTGATGGGTAAATTTTGGAATGTTCTTACTTTGTGTGTAATCTATCTGATTTATTACAATTCTTTATCCATCTTGAGACAACCTCAAAGTGCACAAACACCAAGTGATCAATACATTATACCAAATGTTGTTGATCGTTAAGCCTATTTCCTGGCCAACCCCGTCATGGCCGGATGGTCAGGGTGCTCTACTCGTAATCTCAGGCCGAATGTATGATATTGGTATATCTCGTCCAGCAAATGCTATGAGAAATTGTTCCGTCACGTAGTCACGCCATCTTGAGAAAAAGAAACCCGTGGTTTCGTGCGAGCTCGAAACCGGTATTATAGGTTATTTGTGAACATTTTATACGTGTTTTAGTTCCTTTTCAGTTCATATAACCATTTTAACGCCCGATTTTAGTACACCTCTATTGGGTGATAGTATACTCAACTACGCACCTCACTGGATATTTGTCTTGCTGTTATGTCAGTAATAAAGACTGTATCACTTAACGAGATCATCTCTAACCTCTTTTTTCCTCATTTAACCTTAAACTCAGTCAACTTTTCAGATCTAGATAACTCGGAAAATGTCCTGTATTAACATACATGTATTAGATCTATTCTTAACTTGCTCTGAAATCAGGTTACCTGAGAATGTCACACCATCAGATCCGCCCCTCTGTGGTCTTTATTTTCTCTTTAATAATTATATATTTACAAGTCCTAGCATTAATATTAAGGAGTCAATTTTTATTCTATTGAGACTCGTTTTAGAAAGAGATCTATTTTAACGTCACTGGGATGCGTGTAAACGTGAAAAAAAAGAAATTTTGTTTATTATATCATTGAAACAAGTTTATAAAATGTGTGGCAGCAACTACTTTGTTGAATATTATTTGAAAAATAATTATAACTTTCTACAGATTGATTTGTGGAAGATAACTTACGAAGACTTATAACATCAGATGGTCAGTTTTCTAAAGAAATTTGACCCATGCCAGAAATGGCTGAAGAAGTCTCCATAAAAAAAAAGGAACTGCTAACTGGACAATGTGAGAGAAAACTGCAGGACCGAATAAAATACAAGTTACATTTGAAGTGAAGAAACGTATTCAAGGAAAACATCAATAGACTGAATATTTGTTAAATGTCAACTTGCTGAAACGTCACGAAAATAAGTTTGACTCAACAAAAGAAAATTTAAGAGATAAAACTACCTTAGGTGAGAGAAGAACGTGGACTTGTCACGTTAATCACGAAAACGTGTACTGGTTATGTATTGATTCGGCATTGTCTGTAGAAGCAAGTGATTGTGGGAAGATTCCTTGGGAGTAAATTAAGAAAAAGAATAAGCTAGTTTATGTCTGACAAGGAGGACCCATGGTTACATGAAGAAAGCAGCTGAAGACAGAGATAAATAATAATGAGAAATGTGCCTCGGATCTGTCTAAGAACAAAACACTTGAAGACGAGGAACATAAACGGTTTTTTTCGCTTTAATTTATGTGTTGTTTCCTTTGATGTGTTCGGGCTTAAGTGTGTGTGTTGTGTTTGAAACAAGACTTAACAACTAAAACGCTATAAGTTAAACATAACACGATGGAAACTGCTTTGAAAAAGTTGATTTTCAACTTTGTAAAGGAACCATGATTTTCAATCTAATTAGTTCACAACTACCCTTTAGTGTATCAGTTTACATTAGCGATGTTACAGGATTGGATGAACGTCTCAAACTAATAAACATAAACATTCCTACACGTAGCCTGATTACCGAAGGAAACATTAAACAGTGTGATCACATGCTTAATGTTTTAGTAAAAAACA
This sequence comes from Carcinoscorpius rotundicauda, assembly GCA_011833715.1. Taxonomy (NCBI): domain Eukaryota; kingdom Metazoa; phylum Arthropoda; class Merostomata; order Xiphosura; family Limulidae; genus Carcinoscorpius; species Carcinoscorpius rotundicauda. The sequence goes on along the minus strand of VWRL01001598.1, from coordinate 5,317 downwards.
AATCGCTTATTTAAAGTACGTTCTCCTAGTTTAAATGTTTTTCCTTATTAAGCAGTATAAGACCAGGGAACAAAGTTTTTTAAGTGAAGCCTTTGAGCTACATTTCCAAAATGTATTAGTCTCGATGTTTCCTTGCAACTTCAGAGCTTTTGTATTCTTCTGTGAGTTGAATCTATAAATGTTTTATTTAGCCGTAGCAGCAAACATACTCGCTCCTTCAGCCGTGGGGGCGTTATAATGTGACGGTCAGTTTCACTATTTGTTGTTAAAAAAGTATTCCAAGATTTGGCGGTAGGTGGTGATTATTAGCTACCTTTCCTTTAGTCTTGGTCAGCTGAATTAGGAATGGTTGGCGCAAATAGCTCACCTGTAGCTTTGCACAAAATTTAAAAACAAACAAACCAACAAACAGTTTTCAATATTGACTTCAAAACTAACTTGTTACATTTTACACCAACAGTAATTTCATTTTATTTAGAATATTGTTAAATAACTAATCAATATTTGATCAACAAGTGCATTGCATCTCTTATTATTGCATCAAGTCAATTCGACTGGAGAATGAAATATTGTATATATAATCTAGAGAAACTGCCCGCTAGATGGCGGAAATTACGCAAAATTCATTTTACTTTTACTTCCTGTTTGACCGAATTCGTTTTTTTTCCCGAAAACTGGCTACCTTGTTCTGTGATACTTTCGAGTTTAATATTTCAATTACAAAAATATGTCTTCATCGAAACTGTCTGAATTACACAATTCTCTCAGATGTGGGCTCAGCACGGCCAAGTGGGTTAAGAAAATCGACTCGTAATTTGAGGGTTGCGGGTGGTGATGACTAGCTGCCTTCCCTCTAGTCTTACACTGCAAAATTAGGGACGGCTAGCACAGATAGCCCTCGAGTAGCTTTGTGCGAAATTCCAAACAAACAAACAAACAAGGAATCAAAATATTTTATTTTGTTAATCAAAATCTTGTTTAACAAAAAACATAAAAAAGAAAATAACCAATGTACACCACACAATAAAGCTGAACCTTAAAACAAAAAAAATATACACCGCTGGCCAAAATCTTGAGGCCGATGAACATTAAAAAAAATATGCAATTTTCGTTGTCAGACTCAACCCCTTTTTGAGTAAAGCTTCGAAAGATGAAAATAAGAAATGGGAAAATAAAAAAACCTTTTCAGCAATTAATACGGAAAATGTGAATATTATGAAATTAGCGTAAATACTAGCTGGTCAAAAGTTTAAGACCATACTGAAACGAAGCGTTAATCCGTAAACACGTAACGAAATTTAGTCCTTTGTGTTCAAGCATTAGCGTTGTCAACATCTCCCACTGACATCTCCATGCTACATTTGTTAAAAACATGGCAAAGGCTAAAGAGTTAATATAATTTAAACTTGGCAGAATTGTCGAGCTGCAAAAGCAAAAGCAAGATCTCTCTCAACGTATCATCGCTAGTAAGACTGAGCGTAGTAAAACTGCTGTTGTAAATGTTTCAAAAGACTCTGAGGGATACGGAACGAGAATTTCAAGTGGTCGGCCCAAAAAAATTTAGCCGGCATTGAACAGGAGGATTTGGAGGGTTATCCAGAAAGATACCAGCCGTTCATCGAATCAGATTAAGGCCCTTATGGACACAGAATGCAGCCTTCTACAAACATTTATATCGACCATGCCAAAGCAAATCCTTGCAGTTATTCTCAATGACGGCCACGCAACTCACTACTGAGATCTCTTGTTGGGTATTTTCTACCCTGTTTAGAGCTTGTTTTTAATATGGCCTTAAAGTTTTGAGTAGCTCGTATTCAGGCTAATTTCACAGTGTTCACATTTTTCCTATTAAAAGTTTTTTTTTCCTCTTTGCTTATTTTCATCTGTAAAAGCTCCAGTCAAATAAGTGGTTGGGTCTAACAACGCAAAATGCATATTTTGGCCAGCAGTATATATATTTGTCACATTAGATTCGTTTTATCCAGAAAATGAGTTTGGTCACAATCTTTATAACTTATATGTTAACTAAATCGAAAACGTTACATTAACGCTCGTGTTTGTGCAATTTTAAAGAAAACATTTATTTTTCTGACCGGCACGTCCAAGTGGTTAAGGGACACGACTGTAATCCAAGGGTCGCAGGTTCGAATCCTTATCACACCAAACATGCTCGTCCTATCAGCCTTGGGGGCATTATAAAGTTACAGTCAGTCTCACTATTCGTTTGCAAAAGAGTATCCTTAGAAATTCAAAACAAACATTGATTTTTTATTGCAAAATAATATTTGTTAGTTTGAAAACTTTCACAGGTTGTTTACTAGAATAATACTACAGCGAAACACATCAATAAAAGGTCAGACTCTCGTGTGTTCGTATTTTTTAACAATTTGTTTCAAAATTAATATGCGAATATTATAGACCGTTTGCCAAATTTTCTCAGCTTTATAAATATAAGACTAAAAAAGACTTAATTTTTCGAGATTAGATTTTCGAATTAACCTTAAGCAGGATTACATGTTTATATATTCATGATTAATTAGTAAAGGTTTGGTTTGAATTTCGCACATAGCAACTCGAGGGCTATCTGTACTAGCCTTCCTTAATTTAGCAGAGTAAAAGTAGAGGGAAGGCAATTTCATTACCACCCACCATCAAATCTTGAAATATTAGTTTTACCAACGAATAGTGGGACTGACCGTGACATTATAACGTCCCTATGGCTGAAAGGGCGAGCGTGTTTGTTTGACGGGGATTTAAATCTGCGACCATCGGATTACGAAAGAAATGGAATGGATTGTAGTCGTTCCTTCTTTCAGTCGGTTAACTTGTACTAATTTTACTTTGTATTTTATGTTTCATTGATTTTATTACACTGTAGTACCATCTGTGTGAACGAACAAAATTAATGTGTCGGTTTGTGCATATTATATCGACTTGACAGTTACGATAGGTTTAAAATCTAATCAAGGGACTGTCAGAAAACCAGGGACACTCAGAAAATTCTGTTCTTATTCACCGTAATAGCAAAATAAAAAGTTATTATCAGGTGAATTCATAAAGTGTACCAGAGTGAATAAAACTTAAGATAACATACAAAGTTTGAATTCCGGGGTATGAACATTAAGCTTCCAGATTTTTGGTAAGTTTACACGGTATCTATGGGCTTTACATTTGTCATGTGCATCTTACCCCTAAATTTGTTTTGTGATCATAACACTGTCAGCAGGCTGGCTGCCCTTAACTTCCTTCCATATCTTTTAGGCTTTTGATAATTTTGACCAGTTAACAGAGGTTTCTCTCGACAGTTGAATTTTCGTTCTTCAGATGTAAGTAAAAGTCTCAAAGGAAACCAGAGGAGCAGTTGTCTTCATGATGTTGGTTTGAAATGAGTTGTTTCAGACTTTTTAATCTGACAACCGATGAACTAATCACAAGCAGCAGATTCAGACGACAGAGCCCTGCATCAGTGGGTCAGTTCTCCCAGTTCTAGAGAAGACATAACGCCAGCCCCAGAGTTTGTTTCATCACATTTACATATTACAATTTTTCATAACGTCAGTTGCACAGTGATAAACCTTACACAAAAACAGACATTACAATATGCTCATAATATCTTCATAAACATCAACTCTACAAATCCTGTACATTTGACACACTAACTGACCCATGTGCAAGGTACTGTAGGCAGGTAGATGTGCTTTAATTGGTTGTTCCTTCTTGATTTTGATTAGTGGAGCAACTGAATGTGAATTCAACCAATGGTAGCCATAAGTTTCTCATTTCTAAGTTCACTAAAGTTTTTGTTTAACTAGCATGTTATTTTTTAATACAACAAGAGCCCGTTATTTTTCTTGTTTTCCAAACGTTGTCTGAGTAGATAATTCTATTTCTGTCACAGTCATTATTGTGTCCAGTTTACTTAGTATGTTTAACAATGGCTAATATCTCCATTTTCATTAATCTTGTGGTGTCACAAGTTGTCTTCTTATTTCTCAATATAATGATTTTGTCATCTTGTGTGTTAACTTTTCTATAAAAATGACATAAATTGTTGTCAGAATACAAAACTGGATGGTATCTGTTGTCCAAAAGATATAAAATTATACGACATACACAGGAAAGGTACAGTTAGTTGCATGGTTCAGAGATTGTGTGTGTATGTTTATGAAATAACATCCAATATTTTCTGGTTTACCAAGGGTACCAAAAATAAGTCGAAAAACTTGACTAATGCAAAAATCTTTAATGAGTGTCTAAATTTGAAGTGCCCTTTGAGCTCGAAATCCAATGGCTCCATCCTGTATTCGCAACAGTTAAAATAGAATATTGCCAGTTTTGTGAAAACAGATAAAACACACATGTATGTAACAGAAATTTTCGTAAAAACGTTACCAAAAATTATTATTTGTCAAATAAAGCTTTTATCTGATAGTAAGCCTATCAACTTTAGAGCTTTTAACCCTTTAATCCGTGTAAGATATCTGTGGTGGATACAGCACAGATAGCCAGAAATTAGTTCCTCTTTCAGTAGTTGGAAACAAAATGGAGTTGAACGTTAGCTTGTTGTTTATTTGATTGTTTTAGTCAAAATGGTTCTGAATTGGTTTTTATATATGCTGCTAATTAGCAGTCAGTGTGCTCCAAAAGTCTCCCCCAATAAAATAACTTTGCAGGGCTCTCGACTCGCAATATGAGAGTTGTAGGTTCGAACTCCATCCTTTTCGCCGTTGGGGGGTTATTATGTCATGATCGATCCCACTTTTCGTTGGTAAAAGAGTAGCCGAAGATTGACGGTGGGTGGTGATGACTTGCTGCCTTCCCTCCAGTCATACACTGCGAAATAAGGAACAGCTACTGCAAAATTAAAAAAAAACATGCAATAGTAACTTTGCAAAAAATTATAAGTTCGAGGTTGAACGATTACCAAGTAGTTTATATTATTTTTGGGAAGGGACCAGTGCTGACTGGAACGAGCATTGCTGATGGTTTATTGTAGTGATTTCTGGGTTCGCTAAATCAATACTTTTCTGTGGTTAGAAGAAATACATATAAAGCATTCTTTCATTACCTTGACAGCTTTGTAAGAAACAAACAGTCCAGTGAAAACGTTTTATGGAAGAAAGGAATTGGAATTCTCAACCTGAACTTCTATCTTTTGAACATGTGAGTAAAACGGGCAGGTAAAAGAAAGTCCTTTAGAGTGCACGTACTAGAAGCTGTTCTTAATTTGATTTACTAACCAAAAACACCAGTAGAATCAGTTTGTATAATGGATTTTTCAGGCCTTTGGAACCAAACCCCAGAATAAACATTAACT
>VWRL01001597.1:0-25004 GCA_011833715.1 Carcinoscorpius rotundicauda | reverse complement strand
TATAACACCTTCACATATTCTGAGATATGCGTGGGTATCGTTCTGTCGATTCTCTCAAATAACTATCATTTGTTTACCAGACAAAACAGAAGTGCCCGTGGCTGACCATCTTTGAATTGTGTTCTTGTGGACAGAAACTTTCTCTTTAATTCTTCCGTACTTCGAATTTTAAACATTAAAATTGACTCACAAATTCCTTCTAATGACAAATTCAAGAGACGGCAATCTTGTTTGTGGTATCTGGGGTATAAAGTGATGAAGGAGGGACATTTCTTTTCTCTGTTATTATCTAGGTTTGGAAGGCTTTTCTTTGTATTTTTAGTGGCATATTTATTTTAAAATAAAATTATAATATCAATTAGCTTGTTTATAATAAAAATAAATAATAGCTTTTTATGAACCCTTCATTCATTTTTAGTCATCATAGATGGGTAAAATTATGCCTCTTTCGCATAATTACGCGAATATAAATTGGAACTCACACCACTTCCAAATTTGGAACACCCTGGGTTATATATATTTGTAAAGGAATGAAATTTCATGCAATTAAAAAATAACCTGATAATATTTAAGACATACCATTTCATCTGCTTAATGTATTGAAAAAAAGATAACAATAATAATTTATTTCATCAAATAGAATTTAGACCACAAGTGTAAATTACGTAGTAACTCCTTTCACCATTACAGCACTAGATTTTAAAAATAAAAAACAGCCTTAAAGACCTCTGCAGGAAAATTATAAAAGAACCAAATCGCAAATCCAATGAAGGGCAACTTGTCTGAAGTCCAATACCACAAAAATGAATCTGCGTCTTATTCATCTCAGAACAAAAAAAAATCAGAAACATTTAATATTCCAAAAGACAAAAACAATTTAAGTAGGTCAATTAAAAACTTCACAGGTGAACTTAGGGTAAAAACAACACAAAAATACTAAGCAAAGAAAACCTATAAATCAAAATCTGACATCAGAAGAAAAAGATTTCAAATGTTTTAGGAAAAACAAAAATATTGTCATTCAAAGAGCCGATAAAGGAAACTCAATCATTATATTTTCAACCAAACAGTATGATTCGTTAATGGTAAGTATATTGAATGATATGTCTAAGTTTATTCAGTCAAATATTTACCATAGCTCAACATATAGGGCGCGGCTTGGCCAGGCGAGTTAAAGCGTTAGACTCGTTTCCAAGGGTCGCGAATTCGAATGCTCATTCTCTTTCATTCGTGGTGACGGTCAATCCCATTATTCGTTGGTAAAAGAGTAGCCCAAAAGTTAGCGGTGGGTGGTGATGATCAGCTGCCTTCTCTCTATCTTACAGTGCTAAATTAGGGACGGCTAGCGCAGATAGCCCTGATGTAGCTTTTCGCGAAATTCAAAAGAAACAAACAAAGCTTAACATACAACAAATGAACCGGCACACTACTCAAAATACAATTAAATGAAAACTTTATATGTATATACATTTTTTTTGCATACAAACTAAGCTAAAATACAAAAAGCTACGGTTTATCAAACGTTAATAAAACCGAATAACTTAACTTCCAATTGTGTATCATTATAACTTTCCAAACTGCAAATTTAGAGACACTTTAATTGCATTTCAGGAACGTATTTTTCCAAAATAAGATCCGATTAAAAACATCACATCCTCTACAACACTTTGATTGTCCTGTACTCTCACTGTTCTTTTCTTTCATATCATAGAACAGCACGAACTAGTCACTTCCAAATAGAAATCTGTTTTCTGTGATTTTACTCGTCAAGATGTTAGTTTCTCTAACACACAAATAATCTACAGAATAACAAACATTTCACAGAGGAAAACGAAAATAACGATACGATTATTTTTTCAATCATTAATTCACACGCCCTCCCCAAAATGTTTCACGCATAAAACTCATAGTAAAAACACATGCAGCGAACATAACATCAACAAGTTCTCACGCAATCCACCAGAAGATGGGCACCCTAAAAGGGCTTCTAAATTTAGAATACACCAAAACACTGATAAAGAAGTTACACACTTAACTAAATGTCAATGGCAGTTGATAAATTCCCAACTAAAGTCTTTATTGAAACAGTTAATACTTAAAAAACAGTTAATTTGTAAAATAAAGAAAAAAACTAATTACTTGCGCCTAGAAATATTAGTGTACATTTATCAGAAATTTTGAATAGACGAGCGAATACATACATACATGTATATATATATATAACCTTAAGACAACCCCAAGGTTGTTTTTCACCCCTGAAATATAAAGTTAAACGCATGTTAAGTAAAGTGTATAACGAATCCGCCTCACTGTAAAGCATTACAAAAAGACTTTCCTAAGTCCATAACAACGTGAGTAAACATAAACACAGTTTTTCTGACCAGCATATCATAGAAGAAAAACATGAGCCTTACATCAACAGAAGAAAAATAAGAGAAACTTTATTAATAAAATTAAACAATTTCTCTGTTAAAAACCCCTAAACATATTTCTCTATGCATTTGATTGTTTTTACCTCACTCATTCCTCAGTTCATGGGAGCATTTTGCATCAAATATTTCATAGTGTCGTACATTTGTTCATCTTTCGATTGTTTTTGTTTCACAATACCCAAATAAGTCCGCGTCGATTACTATTACTTACTATGAAGACTAAATTATTCATTTTTCCATATTGATATTATTGTTTCGAAGTTTAAACTAAAATATGTTATTTATTTAGGGTAACATTTTTAGAACTTTCTCGAATTGAGTAGACCAATCACATGTTTGTAAATGAGTGCTGGTGACTTCCGTCTAGACGTGTAGTCTCGTGCAAGAACGAATATGCGTGTATAGCTTTGGAGTTGTATGGAAATTGCGAGATTGTTCGAGAAATAGGCCTATCGGTATAAAAAAGACGGTGACGTGAGAGTCATCAGTCATCAGTTTTATTCGAGGGAGAGAGATTCAGTCATCAGTTTTATTCGAGGGAGAGAGATTCAGTCATCAGTTTTATTCGAAAACAAAGAGTGAGATTCAGACACCAGTTTCATTTCAAAAGAAGAGAGTTAGTTATTTGAGAAAGATTAAGTGTTTGCTGTGAATATTCAACTTGGATTTGTGATTGAAATTAGATCTACGGAAGCCGTGATTTTATTTCGTCAATCTCTACGATACTTCTGAATTTGTTTTTGTTTCACAATACCCAAATAAGTCCGCGTCGATTACTATTACTTACTATGAAGACTATAAAGTGCACTAAAAGATCTTTTGTTAGTAATTGGTTTGTTTTTAATTTCGCGCAAAGTTGCACGAGGACTATCTGCGCTAGCCGTCCTTAATTTAGCAGTGTGAGACTACAGAGAAGTAATTATTCATCACCACCCACCGCTAACTCTTGGGCTACTCTTTAACCAACGAATAGTGGGATTGACAATCACTATATAACGCCTATACAGCTAAAATGGCAACATGTTTGGTGTGACTGGGATTCAAACACGTGAAACACGAATTCCGAGTCGATCGCCTTAATTATCGAGCCATGCTGGGTCTATTTTATTTTTGTGAGAATGAAGAGTAAACTGACAGGTCTTTCAGTGTTTTGCAGGGATTTGTTTTGTTGATTTTTAATTGGGTTTGTTCAATGGCTATAGAAATATTGGTTGAAATTGTGATATTTATGAAAGAAATGTTCATTGTTTGTGTTTTCGAGTGTCAAGCCATGTTGCCATAAGTATATATAACGGTGAAGAAGTTATGTTGTGTTGTTGAAAGTTTATACGGCAGTTAGTAACAAGTCGAGTGAAGTCAGGTCGTTGTAATTATCTCCACAGTGAGTAGTCAGAAAGCGTCAACTGATGTTGTTATTGGTATATATAAGAATGAGGGGATGAAAGAGTCAAGTGTTGTTATACATACGAAAAAGTGCAGCTGGAAGAGTGAAGTGATGTTTTTGTTAGTGTTACAACAGAGAAAACCTCGAAAAGTCAAGTAATATTGTTCTCGTTACATATTACAGTAAATAGTTTGAAGAGTAAAGATGTGTATTTGTAAGAATATACAAATATTTTACCTAGAATACTCCGGTTATGTTTTCGTAGTTATATATGTCTTATTGAGTAGTTGGATGTAGTTGGATTAACAGTGTCAAAACCTTCATACCAAAGAGCACTTTCCATTTTTTTGGAAACTTTAGGACTATTCTAATGATAGATGGAGCTAGCTCTCTCCTGTCATATACACTCGGAAGCAAAGCATCTCAACCCATGTGTTTCGATATAATGAATATCGTATTAGATTTAATGTTGGCTATGTAATACTACAAGTCCTTCTTGAAACGAAAGTCCTGGGCATTCTGGTTATCTTCATAAAATGTCTAAACAACGCAATACATAAAAATTAGGAAAACAACGACTAATGGAAGAACAGGCCGTAGACAACTTAAATTAAGAGCTGGAAAATTGCAAGGTCATATAATTTTATTAGTTAGAAGTTATATGCGATGTTAAATGTAGTCGTCGATGGTCAGAACTGCCTGACTCTAATCATGCCCAACTCTGAAATTACTTTCAAAGTAAGAGTGCCAATCATTTTATGACATGTATCTCTAATGCTTGTGACCATCTCGGTCGATCAGAGCTCACAGCCGTACTGCCCACTGAGAACTCTGCCAGACAACATCTAGAAAGCTTACGTCCATTCTACAAAGTTTCATGGTGAATTCTCTGCCTAAACAATCTTTTAAAGAAAAATGGGACTCAAAAAATTAACGCTGACATTTGCTTCCTTTCATAATGCAATCTTCGGCACCTCATTCCAAAGTTTCTTCACTTTAAACCAAACTTTGCAGAATTCGTTAGGGTAATCAGATTTGTCTAAATAAACTACTGATTTGTTATTAAATTTGGCTCAACGCTACACTAGGGCTATCTACGCTAGTCCTCCGTAATTTAGCACTGAAAGAATAGAGGCACCTAGTCATTACCACCCATCAACCACTCGTTCACAAACAAATAGTTGGACTGATCGTGACAGTATATCCCCCCAGACACACGTCTTAAAAGGCGAGCATGATTGGTGGAGCAAACGTTGAATCAAGAATTTTGAGCGAAGCATCAACATAACAAACAATCAACTGAAAAAGTTCACTGTGTACTGTACTAACCTGAGAATCATCTTTACTTGTGTTGATTACACTGATGTACTAAGCTAGTGAAACCAATGGAATAAAGACAACTTGCTCGACGTGAACATGTCCCAAATTTGAGGCTGAATTGACTGACTAACATAATTTATTCCTAGTTTCATACTGACGAACAAGTTATTAATTTAAGTAATCATACCAAAAATGAACACTGTAAATCAGTCCTAGTTAAATATCTTAAGTAATCATACCATAAATAAACACTGTAAATCAGTCCTAGCTAAATATCTTAAGTAATAATACCATTAATAAAAACTGTAAATCACAGTTTTTTCACACAAACGCATCATCAAAATATTTACAATAAAACACCAGTGGATAAATTAGCTGATAAATTCATTCTTTAAAATGTTATGACACTTTATAACTTTGTTACAGACTAATTATCACAACCTTCAGATAATTCTGTCTATATTCAAGTTAAAACCAGTTGAATTATGTTATAAAACAACATAATAAAGTGTTAAATACAATGCTTTCAGTTGATAGAAATATTAATAATAATTGAATTTTCAAGTTTTTATGGATTTATAAACTACATGAGTGATGCAATAAATACACTCACACAACTAAAGCCAACGCAAACCAAAAAAACATTATCAGTTTTAACACGTAAATATCTTAAGTTCATTAAAGTACCCCTAAAAAATATTGCAGAAGAAAGGAAAGTTATTAATACATCTGTTCTTTGGACATTTAGCCAAAACCTGCGACATACTAAATTACACATAAAATTATATATGTTTGTGTAATATACAGTACTAAGTTTAAGTAATTCAATAAATATTTCAGCTGTCTTTAGTTGTCTTTAATACATAGCAGTAAATTTACTAAACATAAATAACTAAAGTAACCAAAGTGATAAACATGGTACATACCACAATTATATTAACTAAGCAGATTTTTGGACGCGCGTGCTGACTTTTCCTCATTAATCAGTAACCTGTTATTGAAAAATTTTTCTGTGTTGATTCAAAGCTTATTAGGATATTTAAAAATAAGACCAACCACAATAAATGTTATTTATATGTACAATATAAAATGTATTAATTCTAAACACGACTAATCTGAATACTAAATACTGATGATTCTGTATACACTATAAGTAAATGAATTGTAAATATAACACACAGTGTATTAATTCTCAATATAACTTACTAATATTAATTCTAAATAGAAAAGTGGCCCACAACTAGCTACATGTGGATGCGAGAAATATATGAGAATAATTTGCGACCATGATATCCATAAATTCACTCACAAACACGAAACTCCCGGTATGTACACCTACAATCCCATGTTTACCAAAACATTCTTCCACTGTGGTATAAGATACACATCGCCAGAAAACTTAGATTTTAGTAATTTAGCAGGTTTTTATTGTGAGTCAGGGTAATAACACATCACCTTATAGATCACTTAATACTGAATACATATGTATGGTACAAACTACAGATATGGAAAAAACCTAAAGAAATAACAAGAAAACACAGGACTGTTTACGTCACGGCACACCAGTCATGAGTGTTATTGACCTGCCGATAACCAGATGGTAGCAAACAACGTTTGGCTCGGGTTTCGAGGACGGTGAATTAAACCTGCATGTTGCGTCCAAGGAAAAGTTTGTGAAGGTATATAACCCTCTACTGGCCAAACTTCCTTCCATTGGACTTGATATTCTTCCCGTGAGTGTCAAAGTGGTGGACCCCATTGAAAATCACTGGTATAAAGTATAATTTGTTGAGGTTTATTTATTAGTATATATAATATCAATAATAGATGCGTAAAGCGATCACGTGACTCTAGGCTCGCTTTTAGAGGGAGAACACAAATTAAAACAACTTAAGCTCACGAGACTTTAACAAAGACTTCTGTTCGTTACTGTCTAAGATTAAAGCGTCATATTATTTGGAAAGACATCAGTTTCTAACGGCAGTTATACCAGCAAAAATTCGTTTTCAAAGGTAAGTTAATTTTGATATTGTTGACAACTGATGGATATTGTCTATTATTTAAGTCTGTTAGTTCAATATTTAAATCTTGTTGTGTTGTGATAAGTAATTCCACATCATCTGAGGAAAGTTTGTTTTTTGTTTAACACAAAGTTTTTACAATAGGCTGCGTGTGGTGTTGTCTTTCCACCTCTGGTATCGAAACTCACTTTATAGTTTCTCAGACTTACCACTAAACCACAGTCTGTGGATGAAATATTAGACGTTACTGAGTATTTAAACCTACAAATATTATTTTAGAAAAATCTACATTGAAACTTAATCAGTGTCAGGGAAAATAGAAATACTTGGTTTTAAATTAAAGTACTTTATTAGAAGAATTGTGGTTTAAGATTCCATTCGTTGTTGTTTTTTCTTTCTGTTACAGTAAAAACTGGACGTGATACACTTCTACATCATAAAACTCTGATGAACAATGTAACTAAAATATTGTAGTCCACGTACGTGTATAACGAGAAGATCCAAGTATATAATCATGTGAAAAAGTTAGAACACCCTATGAAAACCTGTGTATTTTTATAACATTTTTGGACATGTAAATATTTAATCTAAATTTAACCATACTGAGATATTATAGGAATATAACTAAACAATTAAACCTGAAGAATAGACTTTTCAAGGTATTCTGTAAACGTAATTTCACAAAAATACATATTCTAACTTAAGAAAAAGTTAGGACACCCTATCACATAATTACTAGTCTAAACCCCTTTGGCTGAAATAACTGCAGTGAAACGCTTCTTGCAGCCATCTACCAGTTTCTGAGATCGGTCTGAAGAAAGTTTGACCCAATCCTCAGTGCAGAATTCTTTCAGCTGTGACATGTTTGAGGGGTTTCTTGCATGTACAGCCTGTTTCAAGTCAGCCCACAGCATCTCAATGGGATTAAGATCTGGCTTTGACTCGGCCATTCCGGGATTCTCCATTTTTTAGCTTTCAGCCAGTCTTTTTTGGATTTACTGGCATGTTTTGGGTCATTGTCGTGTTGCAAGGTCCAGTTCCATTCAGCTTTAATTTTCGTACAGATTGTCTCACACAATCATCAAGCATCCTCTGATACACAGTAGAATTGATGGTGGATTCCATGATTGTGAACTGTCAAGGTCCTGCTGCAGCAAAGAAGCCCCAAACCATGGCACTTCCACCTCCCCGCTTTACAGTTGGTATGAGGTTCTTTTCCTGGAATGCTGTGTTTGGTTTACGCCAAACATGTCCTCTATTCTGATGTCCAAATAATTCAATTTTGGATTCATCTGTTCAGAGAACATTATTCCAGAATTCCTGGTCTTTGTCTACATTCTCTCTGGGAAACTTCAGTCTGGCCTTGATGTTTCTATTAGAGAGCAAAGAATTCCTCCTTGCACACCTTTCATGCAATCTCTTTCTGATGTAGAAGCATGCACTTTCACATCAACAGTAGCCAGAGCCTGCTGAAGGTCCCGTAATGACATGTTAGTGTGTTTGATGACCTCTTTTAGCATCTTGTGGTCTGTTGTCGGGGTGAACTTGCTTGGACGACAAGACCTGGGCATCATGGCAGTTGTTTTGAAAGCCCTCCACTTGTTGACTATTTTCCAGACAGTGGAATGGCTGATTTCAAAATATTTTTAAATCCCTGACTCACCATGGTGCTCACTCTCATTTCAACAGTCAAGAGCACACCAAACTAAATGTCTGAAGTTTAAATATGGCAAGCCCCATTCAAAATGATGAGTAACGATCTTCTAATTATGTACACCCAGTGTGATACACCTGTGTGTGAGTTGAGCCATTTTAAGTAGGAATAAATGTGGGGGTGTCCAAACGTTTTCCTAAGTAAGAATATGCATTTTTGTAGAATTACATTTTCAGAGGATCTTGAGAAGTCTTTTTTAATTTTGATTGTTATTGATCAGCTATATTCCTACAATATCTCAGTACTGTTAAAATTCGGATTAGATATCTATGTGTCCAAAAATGTTACAAAAATACACAGGCTTTCACAGGGTGTCCTAACGTTTTCATATGACTATATATCAATGCTAATCTTATTATTGCTTCTTCCTACAAAGATCAGATAGGTTGTGTTATTTCTGTATATTTAAATGACTTACCTTTGTTTTTATACATTAAATTAATCTAACTCTAATTACGTCCTTAATGGTATACAGTGTTATCGTTTTATAAAATTCTCCTTACAAACTCCAGGTATCTAAAACAAAATTAAAAATCTATATGAAGTGTTACTTGTATCAACTATATATCAGAGCTACGTTTGATAAGACCTTCATATTTTGTAGTTGTTTTATGTTACTTACCACAAATGTTCTGTTTTCTCATAATATTACCAGTTTATTCATTTTATACATTTCGTAAACTTTTCTATATTTTGTCTGTTAGAACTATTTATATAATGTTCTTTATTTGACAGCAACAAGAAAAATAAGTCTTTAAAAATGAAAACATTCGTCTTTATTTGGTTTGTTTTCTGGGTTGGTTCAAGTTTTGGATCAGATACCGTTCAGAAACAATAGAAAGAGACGTCAATAATACTGCACAACAAATTTTTCCTTCTTGAACAGTGTTGGGTGTTCCTTATACATGTTGGGCTGTTTCATCGAAATCTTCAGTTTCACCAGAACATTGATACAATGGAGAAACGATATCAGGGCAACTGGAATCCGTCAATGCTTGCTGACTACTGTTGGAAACTGCAACGTGATGCACCGGACATTGAATACAAACGAAAATAAAGAGCAAAACACTTTTAATTATGTTGAACTTAATAGAGTGTTAGAAACATAAACGCACTTAAATACGTTATTGGCTGCAAACAGTTAACTATTTATTTCTCAGAGTTCCTACGTGATAAAGCAAAATCAAAACTATATTTGTGCATACCCACCAGGTACCTGTCACAATTAGCTAAAAGTTTTCAGGAAGTACAACTTTTCAAAAAAATATTGTGCAGTGTAATCGGAATAGTTGCGTCCATTGATATTTCTCTAACTAAATAAAACCTAAAAACCAAAGGTAAAAGTTCTTATGAAGTTTATCTGGAAGTGTTAATATTTTTAATTACTGACTGTTAACATAATATAACGCGTTCGGAGAAGATATAATTAATGGTCCATCTCGGCTGTTCCAGCCTCTAAACTAAAAAAAATGTATTGATAAATTAATTGTAAAAACATTCCTGAAGTTTGCCCTAATCATTGATGTAATCAGCAAGCGTTTTCTTAAATCCATTAAAAACTAATACCTCAACAACATCCAAAGTTAATCTATTCCAAAGACCAACCACCTAGTCATAAAAATTAAATGTCTGATCACAAAATAACCCTTACCTAACTAAAATCAAGCATTAAAAACGATGATGCATCAACACTATTAATTTCCTGTACAATTTTAAATACTTCAGTTAAATTCTCTCTAACTCTTCTTTTTCCAAGAGAAAACAATTTAAGATATTTCATCCTTTCCTCGTCTGACAACCCCTTTATTCCTGGCATCATTCTAGTAACCCTTCTCTGGACCATTTCAACAAAATGATTTTAAGTGGATAAAGACTGAAAACAGTACTCCAAAAATAGCCTAACCAGTGACATCTACAATCAAATTAAAATTTCTTTAGACTTGTATTTATGTATATATAATCTAAAATCATATTTGCCCTATCACGATGAACAGAACATCACTTGGGTGGACTTAGAAACTGATAAACTATAACAGTGTTCTTACAACTAATTAAATTAAAGAACCTTTACATTTTCTCCTGTATGTTAAGATAATCATCTTGTCCAGAAGTTTCCCGTCAGTAAAATCTTCAGTAAGATAATAGAATACGATTAATAGAAAGCAATACAATGTTATTATTGTGACTTGTTAAATAATTGTTTTCGTACGTTTGGAGGATGTTCAGTTGTACAAATTGAGATAATTGTTCCATGATGGTACTATTTAAAATATGGAATTTCTGATTTTAACAAATCATTATTTCAAGTTCTTTGTTAAACATAAGATTAATTAGGTGGTTTACTTTTTTCTCGTTTTTATTCTATCATTACTAGTTGAAAATTAAGAGTTAGTTTTATAAGTTTATTAAATTACTGTTAAGTTTTAATTCGTGTAGATGAACTAAAACTAAACTAAAATATTGCAAAAGTGTTCTTATGATAAAAATAAAATAATAATTATATGAATAAAAATGCAGTAAGTGTATCTATTAATTTACAGGTAAGAAAAGAGTGATGATGGTTGTTTTAACATAACATTTTAACAATAATTAAATTGGGTTTATTGTTCGATGTAATATTTTCTGTTAAAACCTGCTAAATCAGCCGCGTAGTATACACTGTGTCATCTTTAGAATAAGTGAAAATATGTATTATTAACTTAATTATTGCAATGGTTTACAGTTATAACGCTAATAACTAATTAAGGCCAATAACTCACACGCTAGTTAAATTCATTTACCTGTTTAAACTGCACGTGGCTTCACTTTATTTTGTACTTTGTCTAAATTTCGCTCGCGAACCCTATTATATAAATACTATATCTACGGAAGCCTCAAATTTTATATAAACCACGTGAGTGTCGAAGATTTAACAATACTCAGTTGAAGTGAAGAGAAAAATACTGATGGTTCGTGTAATGTAACATCAAAAATATTAGTAACGTCCAGACAACAATGTACTCGCAAACGAAACGTATGATTATTATTGTTTTACGTTACCAAGTTAATCGCCTTTTCGATTAATATCTAAAAACTGTATTTTTATGGTAACTAAACAATTATTAAATATTAACTCACAAAATAAATTATGTAATAACACCTATACCAAACAGTCTTTTATAGCTAACAAATAGCTTGATTTTCTCATTTGTCCTGCATTTATCAATTTTCTTCAATGTGTTGTTGAAGTTGGGTTACGTTTGGCCAACCAGATTAATACGCTCAGAAACGTTTGTACATTTACATCCATCCATCAGAAGATAATCATTTATATTTTTAAGTTATATCTTAGAAAAGAACCCTGTTTTTTTAACAGTTTTTAACACCAGGTTTACTTTGTTGAAACGGTTAAAGTAATGTGTAATCTTTGTTTCTTAAGTTATGATACCATCTTTTTTCTGTGAAAAATAAAAATTCAAATAAACCCAAGGTAGATTAAGAAATTATATTGCAAAAATTATACTCGATTTCTACACTCTCCTTTTTTGAAGTTATGTAGAAAGGTGTATAATTAGCTATCTGTGCTCTATATATCACAAGTTTCTCTGTATAACTTAAAATATAAATTTTTGATTCTATTGAGTTTTCCATTATCCATTAAAGCTATAAAAATACAAGGAAATTCAAATTTAATTTTACATCTTTCTTATTTTTAATTCTCTTTATTGATATCAAAATAAACAATATATCTTGACTCTTTCGGTGATCCAGTAATGGAAGATTATTGAAATTTCACATATCACTTCTACAAGTCATGCCAAGAATATAAAAAGGGCTTGGGAGAAATGAAGAAACATTTCTGGTGGAGTATAATGATACAGTTTTATAGAGAAAGCTGCTATTATCATGTAAATGTAATAGAAGTAAAATGTGTAAAATACAGATAAAAAAATCCAATGCAACAAATATTAAAATTATTTTCTCTCTGTCCACTTTGAGAAATTGAAATAGTTTATAAATATTTTTATTTCTACTAACCAAATTTCTGGTATGTAAAGAATTATGTCAGTTATTATGGTTGGTTTTAATGAATCGACAAATTTGTTTCTTCTAGCATTAATTTTCAAACCAAAGTTAATTACAATATTTTGGTTTTATTAAAAATTACTGCATTTTAATTATACGAATCAATGAACTCATTACATTAGGATTGATTTTAGAGCCATGAAATCTGTTTGTCCTCTACTAGGACTTTAGGATAGATAGTGAGAAGTTTTACTACCATGTTCAAATAGATACGGAGGTAAGGTTTATAACAAAATGTGTCGACTTTATCTTTTACTTTAACTAGTATTAGAATTTAGTTTCTCCATTTTGGTTGTCACTGTGATCCGTATACCCGACTGAAACAGTCTAATGAATTATGCTGATTTTCCTCCAATCAAATGTTCTCTAGCTTCTAACATTTTTCTATCCCAAAAAAATAAAACGAAAATTTTTTATTAGTAGTTGTAGTTTGTAATACAAAATTCAGCTTCTAAGATAGATTTCTTTTTCAAGTCTTCCTATTCGACTCTTATGTTCATCTGTTCAATACAGAAGTTTAATGTACTGTTACACTCAGTTCAGTTTCTTGTTCAGATGGTCATTCTGTGTAGGTCTATATAAATATATGTTTTTCCTATTTAATCCTATGTATTCTTTATCTAGTTTACACTACAGAGTCTTTGACTATGTTAATTTTTGTAAATTGTCGGAAGTCTCATTTTGCTCTGTTAGGCTCTTCTTTATTCAACTTTTTTCAGTTTAGTTCTGAATTTCCATTTAGCCATCTAAAATCTCATAATTATATAATTATACTGCAGTAATCTACAAGTTTACAAATACCCAGGATAATGTTTGAACCACATTTTATATGTTAACAGTTCAAACACGTTTTTTTAGGCATCTTAATCTCAATCGATTATTGTTTTCTGACATCAATGAACCCCTCTAGGTAAATTCATGTATGTGGAGAGGAGACCTCCCAGAGAAAGTTTTGTACTTTTACTTTACCTCCTCCTTGATCTGAACATCTATCCATGTGTTTACCACTCGTGACGACCTGTGAATAAGAGTAAAATGATCCTATTGTTGGGTGGTGTCACGGGCGCTATAATAGACAACTTTGCCCTTAAATTATGTAAGCGAATGGCGTTATGTTGGTCATCCTTAGAACTAGTCGGCTTTTTCTTTTGGGCTAGGGTCAACTGAGTACGAGTGTTTGGTTTTCTCAAAGTGTTCTGTGGAAATTGTGTCCGATGTTGGTGTCTGAGATGTGTCCCCTCGAAGGACTTCATGAAGGATGTAATCATAGGGCACCGAATCATTCTTTTTTATGATGGATACCAAATTATACAAAAATAAAATAATGCACATTTTTTTCTTATTGGTAAAAGACAACGTCTTAAAGACTCTGACCATCAATATTAAACGAATCTTGCTTCTGCATTTCATATTCTTATTTTCTACTTTTTGTCAGAAAACAAGTCAGGATATATGTCTTCATTTTTTATTCATAAGAGATGAAATGGTTTGATGGCTATTCAAAGTCAGTTAAAAGCTACATTCTATTTGCATTTGTGTGAAAACATCGACAAGAAAACACAATGAAATTCTTCTTAATTCCAAGGATATATATGAGGAATATACCAATTAAAGTTTCTTTTCATGCAGCTGTGAATTCTTCATGAGAAGCTATTGTTTAGGAGGATTTGAAAAACATCACAATTCAGAGAACTTCGCTGGTGTCTCCTGCCAAGTAATTTCCTCAATGTGATGTATATCTACTCTTAAAGATGGAATTATGCTGCCTGACCAATGTTCTCATTTTGATGTTTACATCTCCAGGATAACCTCATTGTTAATTATGGCCATCTATTCCTATCATTCTCTGATGTCATTAATGTCAGGAGTTTGGTTGTTCAAAGGTATATTGTAACTCTTTAAAGTGTGCTCGTTGTGGTTGTAAAGACCATGGTGTCTATGAGTGCCAGTATGGACCCTCACTGCGTAAACTGTAATGATTTCCATTCATCTTGCTCTAGAGAAGAAGGTACAGTGTTTATAAACTACAAGCACTATTTTGTACAACGGAGCTGGAAATTTATTTTTCTCTGCTGCATCTCCGATATATCTCATATATCTCTTCTACAGACAGATCTTTCTGTGCTTCTTTGAGAGTCTTTTTCATACCACCTATAGAATCTTTCACTCTCTGAGGATAAACGAATTGACAAGTGAACATCTTCTCTTCCTCTCTCAATTGATACTTTAAGTAATAGCCTTCGTTTTGGGCTTATGGTGCCTGCTCGGGTAAATTTTATTTAGCTCCAAGATGCAGAATTGGTATTTTAACACCTACGGTTACTGGACATCACTTCAATTGATCTATATCCGCCGATTTGACTCAAGGCAGGATCCATGGAAGTCAACAGAACTTCTGATGATAAAGAAAAACAACCGAGTCGTAAAACGAATGACTGAATAACCAGTTCTCCTACATCTTGAAGAAACATGTTGAATACAGTTAACATATATTTTGTATATGATATCATGTCTCTCTAGTCCTGTATCACGTAGTGCGTTTTATTAACGACAATACAATAGTTTGTATATTTTGACACATCGCAAACTCACGCTATCAGGTATCATTGTTTCACTATAACCATCTACTGAAGACAACATCATGTGAGTCACGTTGTTATTACATGTACACATCCACATAACTGTCGTTTTTACCGTTCATTTTGAGTGCATTAAGGTTGGAAGGATGAAATTTCTTGCACAACCAAAATCCTTTAAAGGTTTGGTCTAGTTTCATAAATGTCAATATTGTTGTTTTTTGTAGAAAAACTTTATCCATTCTTCAGGAATAATTTTAATAACGTAATAAGTATACAAATCTTGATGCTATTTTACAATGGGAAATACGACGGTGATCTACAAAACTATTGTTACCATTATCGTATATGCAAATAATTTATTGCATTTATAAATTATTATTTAAAACTTTTAGTTCCTTGTTTTTAGATAAATCTAACAGTAACACTATATCATCACGTGATCAAGTTTATACACCTACCTGTAACATTATTTGTTATTAATTTTTATATAAAATTATCTTCAGTATTAAATTTATTTTGAAACATACTGATTCTTAAACTAATATTTAATACGTTGAATTATTACATTTATTAACATAAAGTAATTCTGTAAAGTTTTTTAGTCCTATAATTATTGATATACTATTATTAATCTTGCAAGTAGTATTAAGAAGATAATTAAAGCAGTCTCTCCAAACATCAAAGACTTATTTCTTATACATTAACTAAGAATTACAAATATAATTGGTTTGATGTTCCTGACATATTATATAGGTTTTAGCATCGGGGTTGTATCTTCATCTCCACATCTGAAAGTGAGTATTTTTGTCCTTACCATGTACTCTATTCCACAGCATCACCATAATTCTAATGTCTATTATTCAGGTAGAGTCTATTGAGGTTGGAACCATGACATTTGTCGTACCACCAAGATCATTTAATGGTTTGAGCACAGCTTGTTTCATAAATGTCATTGTCTTTGTCATTTGTAAAAAATCTTTACACATTGTGTCCACCAAACCCGTTTTCTGTTACATGGATCAGTAACATAACTTCAAGAAATAAATTTTGATAAATAATTTTCTGCAATATGTCAAAAGTTTGCCTAAAATTATCTGATAACGATTTGTTGTAGAGAAAAGCAAAAAATACACTTATTAGAAACTTCGGACCCCATTAGGCACATTACAGATATAATAGATGTAATACGATGTTGTTAAACAAATATTACTGTAAGATATACCTTACGCTTTAATCATCGGCAAAAATTATCTTACAAATTAATCATAATGACAAGAAAAAACATTGTATAATAATCAAAACGTGTTGTTAGCAAAAATGTTCAGACAATAAGTATGAGAGATAAATAAATTTTATATGGAAAAAACGGCTCGTTTGGGTTCAGAAAATATTTTAAATAGAAGAGCGAACAACGTTTCGACCTACTTCGGTCATCGTCAGGTTCACAAAGAAAGAGGTAACTGACCGGAAGCTGACCACATGTTTGGAAGGGGTTGTGTAACTGAGTGTCGCAATGTAGAGGGCGGGGTTAGATGTTTGAATATATAATTTTATCTATAATATTAATATAGGTATAATGGCGTTCCTTTATATCGGTTTATTTTGGGTTTAAGTTGTTGTATAAGTAAGGCTTCTTTAATTTTGTGTTTGTTTATGTTTGTTTCTTTATTTAGTATTTTAGTGTTTTCTATGGTTATGTTGTGTCCATTTGACTTGTAGTGTTCGAAAACGTGTGAAAGTGACTTTTTATGTTCTTTGAATCTGGTTTCCATTTTTCTACTTGTTTCTCCAACATAGAAGTCGTGGCAGTTATCACATTGTATTTTATAAATAATGTTGGTGTGGTGTTTGTCAGTGTAGTTCTTACATAGTATAGACCTTAGTTTTGTGCCTGGTTTTTGAATAAATTTAGTATTACTGGAATGTTATATTTTGTTACTAGTTTTTGCCAAATGTTCGTTATTTGTTTGCTGATGTTAGGAATATATGGTATACAGCAGTATATGGTTTCGTGATTTTTTGATTCGTCAGAAATATTTACTTTTGTTGGTTGATTTTTGCTTTCTGTCTAGGTGTGTGCGTATAATGTTTTCAACGGTTTGTGGAGGAAACGTATTGATGTTGAAGAAGTAGTGTTTTATTTTGTCTAATTCATCGTTAATATTATCTGGTGAGCATAGTTTTATGGGTGTGTTTATCTGGTTTCTTAGTATGTTGAGTTTTTGTTTTGTTTCATGTGCTGAGTCCCAAGGAATGTATAGTCCAGTATGGGTGATTTTTCGGTGGATTTCTGTTTTGAATTGTGTGTCGGTTCTTGTAATTTTGAGGTTAAGAAATTATATTTTATTGCTTTCTTCCGGTTCACATGTGAAGTTAATGTTGGGATGTATAGAGTTAAAGTGATTGAAAAAAATGAAGTATTTGTTCTGTAGATTTGAATCCCGCAATCGTGTCATCTACATATCTGTACCAGAATAGTGGTGGATGTAATGCTGTATTAATTGCTTGTGTTAATGTGTATTAATTTACATAAACATCAAGCAATTCAGATTTTTTTAATTCACTGATTAATTCGAAAGAGGGATTCTGATTAAATTCGTTCATAAAATCTTCAAGTTGGAATGCCATTTTGAATATACATGCTGTCTATCTGTATAGAAAATAAGTCTTATTTTAAAATAAAATTAAATTGTTTGTTCGATATCACGGACAAACCCCAATTTTCTGTTTCGTATTTTTTATGTTTTATGTTCTTCTAGACTAAACGCAACAGAAAAACGCAGATAACAGCTTGTATAATTTATTACACTAAACTATTAACAGATATAACATAAATTATATGATAACAGTGACAGATATTAAGTTATAACATTCGAAATTAATTACAAAACAAAATAATACTAGTTTCAAACTTCAAAATTTATCACAATACAAAATGGTACTGGCCTGTATCTAATATAATGATCTGAAATGAAAGTCTCAAATTCCAGTCTAGGGTGTGAATTTGGTCCCACGAAGGAATTCCGAAGCTTAAATGTAGGTAGTTCAGAAACAGTTCACAGTTCAATAAAATCGCTGACTCTCAGAACAAGCAGTAATTCAGATGAATCGTAGAGATTGACGAAATAAAATCACATCTTCCGTAGATCTTATCTTCAGTCACAAATCCAAGTTGAATATTCACAGCAAACACTTAATCTTTCTCAAATAACTGACTCTCTTCTTTTGAAATAAAACTAATGTCTGACTCTCCTTTTTCTTCGAATAAAAACTGATGATCCTCTCGCATCTTCGTCTGTTTATATATTGTAGGCCTAGAACCCTCGAATAACCGCGAACTTTCTACAGATCTCCAGAGCAATCCAGAGCATCACACGACTCAAGGCTAGGTCTTCTAAACATGTTTTGATTTCTATGGTTGGAATGAACCTTGGTGCTATTGCGAAGTTAAGTCCTTTGTTAAGTAGATGTTTCTCGTCTGTGTTTAATTGTCGGCCGGATCTGTTAATTATGAGGTTGGTCAACGGTTTGTCATGTTGATGTCTTTTCTGTTGTTCACATCTTAGTTTTTTAAGTATTGGTTGTGGCAGATCTTTTTGACTCTGTTGTTCTTAGTATTGATTTGGTTTATGTTTCGTTTTATCAGTCCGTAAATCTCTGGTTTAATGCAGCATGCTAGTTGATGATCTAGGTTCATTTTTTGTTTTTGTAAGTCATGTAGTTCTAAGAAACCAGATAAACACAGCCATAAACCTATGCTCACCAGATAAAATTAACGATGAATTAGACAAAATAAAACAATACTTCATCAACATCAATGAGTTTCCTCCACAAACCGAAAAAAACATTATATACACACACCTAGACAGAAAGCGAAATCAACCAACAAAAGCAAATATATCTCACGAATCAAAAAATCACGAAACCGTATACTGCTGTATACCATATATTCCTGACATCAGCAAACAAATAACCAACATTTGGCAAAATCTAGTAACAAAATATAACATTCCAGTTGATACTAAATTTATTCAAAAATCAGGCACAAAACTAAGGTCTATACTATGTAAGAACCACACTGACAAACACCACACCAACATTATTTAAAAAATTCAAAATGATAGCTGCCACGACTTCTATGTTGGATAAACAAGTTGCAAAATGGAAACCAGATTAAAAGAACACAAAAAGTCATCTTCACACGTCTTCGAACCCTGCAAGTCAAATGGACACAACATAACCATAGAAAACACTAAAATACTCAATAAAGAAACAAACATAAACAAACGCAAAATTAAAGAAGCCTTACTTATACAACAACTTAAACCCAAAATAAACCAATATAAAGGAACGCCATAATACGTATATTAATATTATAGATAAAATTATATATTTAAACGTCTAACCCCGCCCTCTACATTGCGACACTCAGTTACACAACCCCTTCCAAACATGTGGTCAGCTTCCGGTCAGTTACCTCTTTCTTTGTGAACCTGACGATGACCGAAGAAGGTCGAAACGTTGTTCGCTCTTCTATTTAAAATATTTTCTGAACCCAAACGAGCCGTTTTTGCATGTAAAATTATGAACAAGTGGGTTTCTCGACATCACTGAGAGATAAATAAAGTTTTTGAGGTAAAATATTTCAAGTAAATAAATAATATGATTCTATTTTAACTAGATGAATGTAGCTATTTAAAACTGAATCGAAAGGGAATAATCAACACAAGCAGAACATTTAGCTAGAAATCATTGTCATAATTTTAATTGGAATAATATCAAATTAATTCAATATATCAATATAAAATGTGAACTAAATTTAATACAATCGTTGTTTAGGATTTAAAATTTTAGTTGAAATAGATTTATGTCCAGGAGAGTTACGTTTTTTATGTGGACTGAACGCAACAGAAAGACACAGATAGCAGCTTGTATAATTTATTATAATTATCTACTTATGTGATAGACACAAAATATATTATTTAATGACAATAACAGATATCCAGTTTCAAACATCAAAACAACTTACAATACAAAAAAGTACTGGCCTGTGCTTAATAATATGATCCAGGATAAGTGTCCAAATCCGAAATCCAAAGTTCTAATCTCGGCGGTGAATTTAGTCCCACGGAGAAATTTTCGAAGTTTGAATGGGTAATTTCAAACAAAAGTTCACAGTCCAATTCGTATTGACTTTCGGTATAATCCGTAATCCGACTGAATTGTAAAGATTGACGGAATAAAAATTTCACTGCTTTAGTCGATCTAGCTCTATTCACAAATTCAGTTTAAACTTTCTCAAACGAGACAAACTTCTTGATCCGAATAAAATGGATGACTTACTTCTTGATCCGAGTGAAAGTGGATGATTCCCCTCGCATCGCCGTCTGTTTATATACTATATCGCGTAACTTCCCAGAATTCCATCGTACAAACACTAGGCCAATACAAGTGATCAATCTATCTAGTTTTAAAAATTTCTAAA
The DNA here is from genome assembly GCA_011833715.1 of Carcinoscorpius rotundicauda. Lineage (NCBI taxonomy): Eukaryota > Metazoa > Arthropoda > Merostomata > Xiphosura > Limulidae > Carcinoscorpius > Carcinoscorpius rotundicauda. The sequence continues at coordinate 4,004 of VWRL01001597.1, read as the reverse complement.
TGAATTTTAATTAATTCTAAAATGTTATTTTCAATTTCACTGGTTTAAACCTCGAAAATATAAATATAAATAGAATTATAAATAATAAATATGGGAATTCAAACACGACATTACATGATATTTACTTAACATATACATGATATTTACATTACATTTACATAAAACTCGACATGGTTGTCGTTTATATAACATTTACATAACACTCTCGACAACATTTACATGATATTTACATGACAAGGAGTTAAAAAAATTGATTTGTAGGAATTATTTTTCAATAAAGACAAAAGATGGCAGCACTACTTATATCCGAAGTTTGGTTGACATGTTTCCTTCCATGCAAGTTGAGTTAACTGGCAATTTACCTGAGCTTGCTATTAATAGAAATGTAATATTCTGTATCTGTGATATGTCCTAATGTAATTAGTAAGACAATAATTTATTCATCGTTAACAGGTTTATATTTACTATATAATATCGTATGAAAGGGTTGTTACGTATTTTTTATGTTTTATGTTTTTCATAGACTAAACGCAACAGAAAAACGCAGATAACAGCTTGTATAATTTATTACACTAAACTACTAACAAATATAACAGATGTAACATAAATTATATAATAACAGTGACAGATATTAAGTTACAACATTCGAAATTAATTACAAAGCAAAATAATACTAGTTTCAAACTTTAAAATTAATCACAATACAAAATGGTACTGGCCTGTATCTAATATAATGATCTAAAATGAAAGTCTCAAATTCCAGTCTAGGTTGTGAATTTGGTCCCACGAAGAAATTCCGAAGCTTAAATGAAGAAGTTCACAAACAGTTCACAGTTTAATAAATTCGCCGACCGAATCTGAATCTCTTTTTTGTCTCCTACGCATCTTCGTCTGTTTATATATTGTAGGCCTAGACCCTTCGAATAACCGCAAACTTTCTACAGATCTCCAGCAATCCGCGCATGTCCGTTCTTGTACGAGACTACACGTCTAGACACGTAGTCGCCAGCACGTCATTTACAAACATATGATTGGTCTACTTAATTCAAGAAAATTTTAAATGTTACCCTAAATGAATAACAACATATTTTATTAGTTAAAACTTCGAAACAATAATATAAATATGGAAACATAGATAATAGAAATGAAAATCCAAATACAACACGACATGTTTTCGTTTACGAAACATTTACACATTTACATAACAGAAGTGTATATTGTTAAATAATACAAACAATATTTCTAACTCTAAGAATGTACTAGCAAACATTTTTTCATACGATATCATTCATTAATACAGTTAAAAATTTTACCTGGATCTTCCTGAGTTACCTGTAATATTGAGACGATAGTAAAGATCTTCATTGTCTATCCCAAACACCCGGGGACTGGCATGGCCGAGCGCGTTAAGGCGTGCCCTCGTAATCCGAGGGAAGCGGGTTCAAGCTCGCTCTCCCAGCCGTGGGGGTGTATAATGTGACGGTCAATCCCACTATTCGTTGGTAAAAGAGTAACCCAAGAGTTGGCGGTGGGTGGTGATGACTAGCCACATTCCCTCTAGTCTTACACTGCTAAATTAGGGACGGCGAGCACAGATAGCCCTCGAGTAGCTTCGTGCGAAATTCCAAAACAAAACAAAGACTAATCCCTAACAAACTATTCGAAATTATTATTTCTTGATTCAAAGCTCAAGAGATTGATAGAGAAATTAGAAACAGGATCACTATTCAACAAAAGTTGTTAGGATTATTTTAAAGGATGGAGAAATAAACAAAAGAGTAGACTCAATTTAAATGCAACATAGGGTAGATTTACCATAGATAAAACATATAGTGGATTGGTCGTTAATACAAAATAAAATGGATTAATTTTAAATGAACAATATTTCAGAATTGTTTAGGATACAGAATAATGCCGATTTGTTCTCAGAGCCCAATATTTTAACTACAAAATAGGGTTGATTAATTCTAAACACAACAGAGTGGATTAATTATAATTACAACATAAGGATGATTAATTCGAAATGCACAATTTTACGGGACAATTCCCAGGGGAACATATTGACGATTTATTTCTCAATACATCTTATGGTGGAAATAATTTTAAATATCACTTAATGAGATTTTATTATAGCTTCACTTTTACTTCATTTAGTTATTATTACTTGAGTGAAAACATTCTACATTATTTGAAAACAAAGGTGGAAAATGTTTTCAAAATAACAATTTGGGTTAAGTGAAACCTTATGTATAACAACTAATTTAAATAAGAATAAGCGGTTGAGACAGTTGAGAGGCAACCTGAAGGTAACTCTTTTGACCCACTTCAGTAAATGTGTTCTGAAATTAACCTCAAAGGTCTCAAACATTGACTGTTAATTCTGAAATTGAGATTTTTAAAATACAGACGAGGTCAGAGATCGGTTAGAATAAGTCATGTGGAGCAGTAACATGTAGTCCTGCTAAACTCACGTGAAACACTGGTGACACTTGGAGACAAGTGGGTTATGTTGCGAAACCAAATGCCTTAAGATTGTCAAAGTAATTTAACATAACAGTATTATAATAGAGTAATGGCGAAGCAGTTTATCAATATAACGAAGAATAACAAATAGAATGGTGTCGTTTGTTGTAGTGAAATATGTGACTTCAAAACCAGAAGTGGTGATTGAGACTTACGAACTGTGACGTCATCGATTAAGTGGTACCAGAAATAAAAACGTATAAACAGTTTCACATGTAACTATGACGTGTGTAACAACCCTTTTTTTATAACAGAATACTAATTTGAATAGAAATATTGTACATAAAATGAAAACATAACTTTCAGTGCTTTTATTTAAGTGTTTGATTATATCCTTATGAATAGAATTTTTAAATGAAGTACAAAACAATTATAGTTTTAAAAATAAAAACAGCTTTTGTCAGTATATAGTAACAATTTTTCATATGTATAAAACATGACAGTTTATGTTAATAAGATTTATTAAAGTTTGAGTTCTGTATATAAAATCATTTTTTCGAATCGAGTTGCGTATGTCTGCAGAGTATAATCTAAATTTCAAAATATCTTATAAATATTGCTTTAAATATATTGTTTTGATTATTGCAATGATTTAACAGAATTCTTTCGTTAAATATTCTGAACCAATTAAACACATAATTAAGCAAATTTACAAATATGTCTTCAGGATATTGTGAAATTTTTGAAACTAGAGTTAATAAATGTCAACCACTTATTTATAATTAGCTGTAAAAATCAAATTATAATTTTGATTAAAGTCAACATGAAGAAACTAGCACAACAAAATACAGTTTAAACTATATTAAAACTATTATTGTACGTATTATAAAGCTTAACATAACACCACATAAAATAAATATTTTAATAAGGTATAACAGAGCCTTACGAGTGTAACCCTTGGTACTTCATCTTTCTATAGAAGACTAAAATAAGAGTAAACTTGAATTTAATAACAATATAAATCACTTTAATCTTAGGCTTGATGTTTATAACATAATGTAAAATGATTTAATCAGTTATCAGATACTGATATAGATATGATGTCTGTTTTAATTACCATTTTCCTGTAGACCAGTAGTAAATCATAGGGCTGTTATTTAATTTCTAATAATATGTACTTACAAGAGAACTTATATAACGTCTTTCTATTTAATGTTGGAGGTATTCCACAGTTTACAAATATTAAAATTGAAAACAGAAAAAATGGGATAAAAGTACCTTAAAAAACAGTTTTTCGTCATTGTTTTCGTGGCATCATTAGATATATCGTTATGTGTTCATTTTTCAGTTTAATCAATGTGTCTTTTACTGCTGTTAAAGTAACCAGTAATACTATCATAGTCTGACATAGTGGGTCAGAACTTCATTAGGCCATATTAACAGTGACGAAATGTTATTTTAAAACCTTGCAATTCTGTCTCATTTTGTATACACAAAGTATTTGTGTATACTTAATTCTGCCCTTGAGTTACTTATGTATT